>PVLD010020713.1:0-33259 GCA_004027595.1 Dinomys branickii | reverse complement strand
GAAAACATTCATATACCTAATTTAAAAATATCTTCATCACTTGAAAAGTAGATGCTATGTCCTTTAGCAGTCAGCTCACATTACTGTTTCCTTCAAGCCCTTTATAACTATTAATGTACTTTTTGTTTCCATGGAATTTTAAAAACTAAATATTTCATATAAATGTAATTATATAATGTATGATCTAATGGGATTGGCTGGTTTCAATTTCGATAATATTTTCAAGGTTCATCCATATTGTAACACTTATCAGTACTTCATTCCTTTATGCCTGAGTATGCATCCATTGTCTCAATATACAACACTTCATTTACCTATTCTTCAGTTGATGAGTTTGGATTGTTAACAGTTTTGGCAATCTTTAATAATGCTACTGTGAACATTGTGTGCAAGATTTTGCATGAACACATATTTTTATTTATTTTGAATGTATATGTATGAGTTGAAATGCTGGGTCATGTTGTGATTTTCTTGTTTAAATTTTTGAGAAAAATAAATTTTTCTGCAGGGATATGCTATATTATGCTCATGCTAACAGTTTATCCATTTCCTCACCAGTGATTATTACTGGTAACCATCCTAGTGAGTGGGAAGTGATAGCCACCCTAGTGAGTGGGAAGTGATATTTTACTTTATTTTCACATGCATTTTCCTAATGAAGATGTTGATGATCGTTTCACATAATTATAGCCTCTCTACAATGTTTTGAAAAATATCCAAAATCCTTCGCTTATTTTTAAATGGAAATTTTTATCTTTTATTGTTGAGTAGCACTTTTTTTAACATATTCTGGATACAAGACCTGTATCAGATTTATGCTTTGGTAATATTTTCTCTGTCTGTTTACCTTTTTATTACCTACAAAACCATTTAATTTTAATGAAGTCAAATTTATGTAGTTTTTTGGTTGCTCCTAGTTTGAGCGTCATATGTAAAAAGTCTTTGCCTAATCTTATGTCACAAAGATTTATATTGTTTCCTTCTAAGCAATTTTTATCATTTCATATTCTATATTTAAGTCTATAATCCATGTTGAGGAAATTTTTAGTTTGTGGTATAAGTGTCCAATTCATTTTTTTCATGTGGATATAGAGTCAGTACAGTAACATGTTCTAAATGATTAATCTTTCCCTACTAGACTGTTATGCCACCATTGTTGTAGTTAATATAAATATAATAGGATTCTTCACTGAATCAATTCAAATCCATTCATATTTGCCCCTCCTAATGCCAGCAGTCCATTGTATTGATTGTTGTAATTTTCTAGTAAGTTTTCAAATTTCAGTACTTTAGTATTTTCTTCTTTTCTCAGACTGTCCATTCTCAGTCATTTACATTTCAATATGAATTGAAGGATCAGTTTCTCAATTTCTATAACAAAATCCAAACAGGATTTTAATAGGTATTGTTGATAAATTTGAGAAGTGTTTCCTTGTTAATGACATTACACTTTCTAAGGTGATTTCTTTCCATTTACATGTCTTCCTTAATTTCTTCTAATAGTACTTTTTTCAATTGTTAATTATTACATATTTACTGTACATAATAATTATATTTCTGATGGAGAGTTGGTACCTGTACATAATACATCTTGATTTTTATCCCCTTCTCCTATCCAACAGTGTTTTGTAATTTTTGTAGTACATATTTAAATTTTTTCTGTAAAATAAATTTTTATTTTACTATCTTCATGCTATTGTGAGTGGGATTTCTCTCTTTTTTATTTTTATTTTCAAAAGAAAATACTACAAAACAACAATGAAGACAAAACCTAAACAACACAAAAATAATACATGACCTCAAAACAAAATGATAGGAATTAACAATGGTTGCTACACAAAATTTACATGTATATGCAAGGATAGCTGTGATAGTTGTATTGCTGATGCCTGTGGTTTATTGAAAGGAACAGTTAATGCTTAAAATTCTCCTTTTTCTAGACCAATTTTTCACGGCTGTATCTGGTAATCAGAATGAATAATCTGAAGACAATATGCAGTATAAGAACCATTGTTGAATTCTTACCATCTTGTATGGTGAAGCTCTGTATCCTTTCCAATTTTTTTTTATTACTTGCTACTGTATTTGATTGTTTGATCAATCTTACATTCTTACATCTGGGGGACTGAGTGGGATTTCTCTCTTAATATTACTTTCAGATTTTTCAGTGTCACTATATAAAAACACAACTGATTTTTTCAGTATTGCTTTTGTTTTCTGCAATCTTGTTAAACTTACTGAAGTTAAAATTAGTTTTGGTAAGTTACTTATTTTTGTATGTATAATATCCTGTTATATACAAATAAAGATAGTTTTACTTTTTTCTAATCTGCATGCTTTTGTGACAGTGTAACTTGTGTCAGTGTTTCACAAAGGCAAAGCATGAATTTGTGAACAAAGGAGGTAGACAGTAGGAAGTTTATTAAGAAGGGAAAAATAGCTCCCAATAATTGCTAGGGGAACTGAAACTGGGTTGGCACAGGGACACTTTGTCTACAAGATTTTATAGCAAAATTGGCCAGCATTTTACTAATCTGATCAGCGCCTGGTCACTCTTGCTCCATCTTGGGCCTAGTCCTTTCCTAGCTTCATGCTGTCTTCTGCTTAACTTGCCTGTCCATAATACTTCCTGCTGTGTAGAGGTGTCCCTAACTGCTGCTGAGGGGCATGGGTGATGACAGATCCAAATTTTTCCTGCTGAGTAGGGTCAGAGAAATGCTTTTGGCAGTCAGGGGAACTCTGCATGCAAAAGGTTTATCTGAGGGCCCCTGATAGATATCAGGCATCCCCATCATTGGAATGCTTCCAGTCTGGAAGAGACAGTGTTTCAAAATTAAATACGCGAAGTCCAAATAATAGTGCTGAAAGAATGAGTGCTCTAAAAATCAGTAAGGTTTTCCACCAATGTGATGAGGTCAAGTAAGTGAAAGCCTCCCATAAAGACCTTTTCTAAGGGATCTCTGGACTAGACATATAATGCACTTATTGGTGAAAGTCTGGAAGGGCACATGAAACATTCTCAAACTAATCAGGAATGTAAACACAACATTCAGTTTTAATAATGTTACAAGTTCCACCCTGAACAGCTGTTAAATTATTTAAAATCATCCAGTTTGGAAGAAATTCCTATCTCATGAACTTGATTTAAAAGTGATATTCCTTGTTGGGTGTCAGTAAGAGCTTACTGACTGCACTCAGTGATTCTACGTGTAAATGATATCCCGCAGTTATAAAGAAAAGAGATGCAATGGTGGCTGGGTGGTCATACCAGTGAAATACACTTTAAGGGCACAGGTGTTGTAGGCATGGTAGATTGGTTGGCTAAGTGATGTTTTTAACAGATCTGCCCCATAGGCAGCAAATTCTACAGCACATCTTATCCATCCAGATGGAAAACAAGGCAGTATATTAATCCCACACAGCCAATGAGTCCTGTTGAGAGCTGACAGTCTGATCCTGGGCTGGTTAGTCTAATTAGTGGCAAACCAATCTATGCCCTCAGGGCCTCTTCAATTTTCCTTTCACAGTATAAGCCCCCTTACTGTGAGCATACTACAACCTTAATGAACTTCACTGATGTCTTCCTGCCATTACATCCATGTCCAGCTCTGTCACACACAAGAACCTGGGAACACAAGCACAGCTTCCATCACCTATGGTAGCACTCTTATCCACGTTATCTTAGTTACTTTTGGTCTTCAAGCCTCTGTTACTGAACCTTCAGATGGTCAATTGACTTAGTCTTAAAGTGGGAAGAGTAGGCATTAAGTATTATGATCCTATCTCAATATCAGGAACTTTGAAATGTAAAGTATGATGCAGGTAAAACTACTTCTTCTACTAATCAGTAAGCATTAATATTAGAAGTCAGTCATATTTCTGTCGGTACTGTAGGTAATATTCTGTAATAAAATTACATGGCAATCACATGAACATAAGCTTGAAAAAAGTCATTATAAGCAATTTTGCTTCAGTTTGGTAAGGTGTTCTTCAGTTTTTAGAAGGCTTGTATACTTGGAGAACATAAATGCATTTAATATATCAAAGGGTTAACATCACAACCACATTAAAATGTTTATGTGCTAACTTAGCTTTTACTTTTAGGACAAAATTTAGACTCCCATACCAGGTTTACATTGTGTAACAGTGACGATAAATGTTAAGGTGTTAATAACCAGAGATAGATCTCCTTTTATCCATTATACAACTGTGTATGTTGGATACATAATTGTCTCATTTATACAATAACAAAATGCTTCCTTACTTAAAGTCAATTGAAAAAGTTTTAAATGGCAGACCAAATTTAAACATATGCCAAAATTTTGATCATTCTATATGTTTAAGATCTAGATATGATATTTACTTGATGGCATTCTGTGAAATTGTTTTTCATGAAGATAGTATAGACATAAAATTTGTTTTGTTAATGCAAATTTCATTTGTATATAACAAAATATATAAATATGGGTGTTCAAATTTTCTATTTGTTTTTAAAACTTCTTTTAGTTTTTACTTCGTGTATTCTGGAAGTTGATAGTTGTATATATTCCTAATTATTATATATTCCTGGTCTCCCCATGATGCAAATGAAACTGCACAAGTGGCTAAGAGTATAAGGAAGGCCCCTCATTACTACTAGATCAACTAATACAAGGACTATTTCAAGTAACAAAGTCAATATCAGCAGCACTTATGGAAATAATTATCAACTAGTAGGGGCCACAATTCCCACTGTAAGAGTAACCACACTGGGCAACTCTCATATACTCTTCTATGTAAAGCTTTCTGACTGTTAAAGTGTTGCCATTTTTGCATGACCTACAGAAACACAGATTATCTCCAACTATGATACAGAACACATTATGCCCAAACTCATTAATCTCAAATAAAGATACCAAAACTTCAGTTGATGCTGCTCAGGAGGAAATAACCTTGCATAACATACAGTCTTGTTATCAGTGCATGATCAAAGCACTAGTGCCAGCAATGACGGGAAGTCATGTTGATGCTGTGGCAAGAAAGATCGTGTTGTTCTCTGCTACAACTCTGTAGGCAGCTGCTCAACGCTGGAATCTAAGAGTCCCCATAGCTTAGAATGTCTGCGAACAAGGTGATGGCCAGGGGCTTTCTCAGCCCAGTTTTTTCAGACAAAATGCCTGTCAAGGATTGAGCAAAATGAGTTATGATGAGCTGGACGAGTTCTTCTCAACTGAGTTTCTTGCAGGAGTGAATGCATCTTAGCCAGCACTGGACAAACTTTCTGTACAGGACTTCTTATACTGTGAGCCCTGGGAGCAGGTTATAGCTGAAAACATGGTGCTGCTCAAGATCACTCCAGATTGCCCCTGTGGGTAGGGTGCAGCAAGACCACTGAGCTTTTTCCCTCTGTTTTTAGCGACAAGCAGCCATGCCTAATGTGGGGAGGGGTGTTGCCAAACTTGTATGGGCAATTGTCTCCACTACTGGCATCTGTGTGAAACCACACATGGCAGTCTATGCACTTCCTCTCTGTCAGCAGGCTTCTCAATGGATCTTGAAGGCAGCAATTTCTGCTGAGTCACAGCAACTATTCCCTACACTACAGCTCTTTCAGTGGGCTGTGTCTGTCATTCTGTGGTGTTATGCTACTGAGTCATAACTCTAATCCTAAATTTAACTATATTGACATTGTGCTGCACCAAGTTGTTTTCCTTAATTCCTCAAGGTGTCTATCTGTATCTACTGTTGGTCATCTTAGCAGTTGATTCATTCAGCTACTTGAATCTTCTTTACATCCATTTATTATCTTTTTGTTTAGTTTGTTTTGAGACAGGGTCTCACTGTGTAGTTCAGGTTGGCTTTGAACTCACTATGTAGCCTAGGCTGGGCTCAAACTCATAGCAATCATCCTGCCTCAGCTTCCTGAGTGTGGTGATTACAGTCCATTTACTATTTTAGTAACTGATTATTTCATCTTTTGTATCTTTTCATTGAACTTCTTTTTTATTTTCAAGACAATGGATTCATTGGACTTCTTAATCACCTTAATTATTTTTTTCCTGGAAATTCATTGATTTCAGTATGTGTGAGATTGGCTTTTGGGGGGTTATAAATTCTTGGAGACATCTTGATAAATGTTAAGGTTTAATAACCACGGATAGACCTTTTTTATCCATTATACAATTATGTATAAGAAAATTATGAATAACAAAATTATTGCTTAGTTAAAGTCAATTGAAAAAGTTTTAAATGGCAGACCAAATTTAAAGATATGCCATTCCTTCTTTTGATCAGGTTGCCTAAGGGTTTATCAATTTTATTTATTTTTTCAAAGAACCAATTCTTTGACTCATTTATTCTTTTTATTGTTTTCTTGGTTTCCATTGTGTTCATTTCTGTTCTAATTTTTATAATCCTCCCTTCTATTGGCTTTGGGTTTCTCTTGCTCTTCTTTCTCTAGAAGCTGGAGGTGCAACATTAGATTACTTATTTGTGCTCGTTCTGATTTCCTGAAGTGAGACTTCACCACTATAAATTTCCTTCTTATAACTGCTTTCATAGAATCCCAAAGGTTCTGGAATGTTGTGTCTGCATTCTAATTTAGTTGTAGCCATTGTTTAATTTCTTCCTTTGTTTCATCTGTGACCCATTGCTTGTTTAGGTAGGTATTGTTTAATTTCCAGGTGTTTATGCAGTTTTTGCGGTTTCTTTTGCCATTAATTTCTGATTTCATTACCCTATGGTCAGATATTATGCATGGGATAATTTCAGTTCCTTTGCACTTACTTAAACATGTTTTGTGGGCTATTATATAGTCTACTTTAGAGGACATTCCACTTGCAGCTTATAAGAATGTGTATTCTGATGATGTTGGGTGGAAAAGTCTAAAAACATCCACCAAGTCCATTTGTTCACAAGTTTGGATCAGTTCTGTTATTTCTTTGCTGATTTTTTGTCTAGTTGATCTATCTTCTTGTGATAATGGGATATGGAGGTCTCCCATTACAATTGTGTTATTGCTTATTTGATTTTTCATGTCCATTAATAATTGTTTTACATAGTTGGGTGCTCCTGTATTTGGTGCATATATGATTTGTATCTTTTCTCTTAAAGTTTGCCCCTAGCAAGTATGTAGTGATCTTCTTTATCCCTCTTGATCATTCTTGGTTTGAAGTTGACATTGCTAAAACAATAGCTCCCCCTGCTTTTTTCTGGGGTCCAGTTGTGTGTAAAATTGATTTCCACTTTTTGATTTTCAGTATATGTATTTATTTTTGCATTAAATCTGTTTCTTGAATATAGTATAGTGTTGGATCTTGTTTCTTAATCCACTCTGCCATTCTGTCTGTTTCTTTTGATTGGTGAACTGATGCCATTTACATCGATGGTTATAACTGACAAGTATTTGCTTATCTTGGTTATGGTATTTTCCTACTGTTGATTCCCTGCTTCTCCCTTCCATTCAATTGCTTGCCCTGCCTGATGGTTTCTTTCTGTTGCTGTTCTTGGAATTGTGGTTGTGTTGGTTTGGGGGATATTTTTGTAAAGGAAACAATATAATGCAGGACACATATTTTATATGATTATTTATAGTATTCACCCAAAGAATGATATACAAAAGAGTGCAGGAAATATGTTCACACACTATAGACCAGGAATCCAGCTGAGGGCCTGGATCCTGTGATAATGTCCTACATGAATCCAGCTGAATACCTAAAGCCCATAACAATGCCTCCCATGAATCCAACTGGAATCCCAGAGCTCATAACAATATGTCACACAGGCCTGTTTCACAAATCTGCACTGAGAAGGCCCAAAGGTCAGTGGTGGAACCTAGAAAGTCTGTGCCAGTGGAATGAAAGACATGTGCTAGCAGGCTGAGGGATCTGCACTGGAGCCAGGAAGTGACACTCATCAGAACCAGAGCTCTCCAAAAGGTACCACAGCCATCCTCAGCAACAGTGAAGTCCTCAGCTCCTCCAATGATCAAGATGGCCAAGTTCCCATCAGGGGAGCCAATGCAGCAAGCTTCTCCAGGAGATCGGCAGTGCACCATCTTCCCCTCCAGAGCCAGGAAGTGATGCTCAAAGTGAGGACCAGAGCTCCCCCAAAGTGAACCAAAGCCATTCTTAGTGCCCATGAGGTCCCAAGCTCCTCAGAGGATGAAAACAGCCAAGTTCATCAGGAAAGCCAGCATGATGAGCTCCTCCAAAATAACTAACAGCTGCTTACAGCTTCTACCAGAAGCCAACAGCGTCTCTCAGCTCCCAAGAGCCTCTCTTCTTCTCCTCCAGTTCTGCCTCTTATGCTGCTAGAAACACTCCTCAGGTGGGCCTCCCACACCCAGCACCACACTTACTCAGTTCAGCTGGGGGTTATAAGTTGCCAACCTGTTGTCAATCCACTACAGTTGTTGATTTTTTCTCTGTGTAGTATATCTTCTAGTACTCTCTGTAGCATTGGTTTGGTGTTCATAAATCTCTTCAGTTGTTCTTCATCATGGAAGTATCTTATTTCTCCAATAATTTAGAAAGATTGTTTTCCATGGTACATCAGTCTGGGTTGGAAGATACTGTTTTTCAGGACCTGAAATATTTCACTCTAACCTCTTGACTTGAGGGTTTGTGTTGAGAAGTCTGCCATGATTCTTATGGCTTTCCATTATAGGTGATCTCTTTCTTTTCTGTATTCTGTTTTTGTGCTGAATATCTGGAATCTTGATTATTATATGTCTTGTAGTTTTATTTTGGTCATGGATATTTGGAATTCTAAGTGCTTCATTTATTTGTTTTTCCAATTCTCTATCCATACTTGGGAAGTCTTCTGGCATTATTTCTCTGAAGACTTTTTAAATGTCATTTGTGCTGTTTCTTGCTTTTTCATTGACCTCAATCAATATTATGTTATTATTCTTTCCTTCATCTTGTAGCTGCTGGATTGACTTTTCAGGGTCTCTTGCTAATTTTAAGATATGTTTCCTTTCATTATCACTAACTGCCATTCTATGTTCAAGACCTGAACTTCTATCCTCTCCTTCATTCAACCTGTTGCATATACTTTCAAAGGTGATTTTAATCTCTTGGATTTCTGTTTGGATCTCTTACACAGGTTCCATTTCTTTTCTATGCTGGACATTATTTGTCTCCATCATTTTTCTAAGCTCATCTATTCTTTTATCTGTGTATTATTTCATATATTTTATTTTAAGCATCATTTTTTTTCTGTACCTGAGAGATTATTTTCTCCATAGCCTTTTCCACTTTTTCACTTCTACTGCTATCATTCCAGAAAGCTGTAGTATTCGATTTCCAATTTCATCTATCTCCTTGTGTTCTGGGCTCATCTGGGTGTCCTGGGATCTGGGACTGCATTTTGCATCTATGTCTTTTCATTTTCTATTTTCTCTCTTATATTTTGTTTTCTATGTTGATACTAAGTTTTTATGATATATAGTTTTATCACTAGTATTTAGGTTTGTTCTTCAGGGATATCTTTTAGTTGTAGGTGGTTTCTTATAACTATCCCAAGGCCCTAGCTTCCCAGTTTGTAAAGGATGCAACATTACTATTTGGTTCAGCTCCCAATACTTTGGTACTGGGCTCTGGTGGTGATTATGACATCATACAGTCACAGTGTTATCATACAGGAGAGAAAAACTGTTCATAATATGTATAACATTCTGGTTAAAGTAGTACAGTTAGTAATAACAATAGTTTCAAGTACAGTTTAACTACTGATATACTATGGTAATCACTAACCTGTGACCTCTGACTATAGGAGTAAACTCTAAAATTATGCAACAAATCAAACATATACTGTGCACTTGTGTGCAGTGATTTTCTCCTTTGTCAGATGATTTTACTCTTCTGTGAGGAGCAGGGGTTTAAGAACGCTAGAGAATGTGCTAAAGTGATGAGTGAGTTCAAATATTACAGAGTCAAGGCTTGAGATTAAATGGTGATCATCCAAGTTTTGGGCAACTAGAAGACATAGGAGAGAAAGAATAAAATAGACTGTAAAGGAATAGTCAGAAAGGCAGAGACAATATTTATACCATTCAGAGTTTAAATTCAAAAAGTAGTTAATAAGGAGAGAAAGTGAGTCTATGGAAGAGAATGAAAAAGAGGAAAGAAACCTAAACATTGAAAGAAGAAGGGAAAAAGAGAATAAGAATGGACAGGAGAGAAGAAAGAAAAAGGAAAAGAGAGAAAGACAGAAGAGAAAAATAGAAAAAGAAAAACCCCCAAATTAAAAAAAAAAAAAAACCTACTGAATGCAGTGGAAAACAAGGTGACATTCAACCAGGCAGGAAAGGTTTAGCCAATTGGACAAACAAGAGAGAACGCAAGTAATAAAATACCTCTGGTGTTTATAGTTCTGTGATAGTGTCCATATTCAATCTCAGAAATGTGTCAGATATGGAGCTGATCTTGGCCTCTGGATGTGGGGCCTGGGACTGGATTTCTGCAGGTGGATTTCTCTGGGGTCCAACTGCTGGCTCCTGACTGCTGCTTCAGACACTTCCACACTACTGATGTTGCCAATTACTCTGCCCTCCAAAGGCATATGTGCACCTGTGCACCTGTGCACCTGGGACCTGCCTGTTGTGCTATGTCTCAGGTCTTAAGGTTCCTGTCATTCTACTCGATAAATGGCATGTGTCCATACACTCCTCTCAAAGACTCCACCATCCCTGAGGCAATGGAGGAAGCACAGAGCACATACACTCCTCTAGCAGGCTTCACTGTCCCAAAATGAATGAAGGAAGTGCCAAGAGTGTACCTGCTCTCCTCTAGTAAGTCCCACATCCCAGAGGGGATGAACTCACTCTCCTCTAGCAGACCCCACTGTCCCAGACAGAATGGAGGAAGCTGGAAATGTAACCTTTTGACCAATCATATGCCTCCAGCTTTCCAGACTGTTCTTGCCATATACATAAAGAAAATGAAGCCCAATGTTACCTTTTGACTAAGCACGTAACATCTGCCATTTCTGCCATATGCAAACAAGATGTAACAGTGTAACTTTCTGTCCAATCAGCTAACAACGAGTCTCTGCTTCTGTACTTCCTGCTTGCTTACAAACCCTATAAAGTCCTTGCACCCTGAGCATTTGGTGCATGACTTTTTTGGGAACAATCCCAGGCAGGACTGCTGGTGTCAATAAAGCTGTACACTTGCATCCAAACTTCATGTGCTGCTCAGTTCTTGGTGTTGGTCTGTTGTAGCCCTTTCTTTTTTTTATTTTTAAAAAATAAAAGCACAAAACATATTAACAAACAGACACAAATTAGCATAAAAAGCAGTACAATCACAACAGATCCACAGACAAGGTGTAGCCCTTTCTGTGTGCTGTAACACTTATTGCAAACTGTAGCATTTGCTGTAACAATGGGACCTGTCTTTCTAGTTTAAGACTGATGGAGAGCATGGCTCTTGCACCTCCAGGGCATCACCATACAGGAGTCCAGAGTAACTTTTCTGGTTAAGGGTAAGTCTATCTGATTTCTCCTCACATGCAAGCGATGTATTATTCTTTTTTGACAACATTCTTGGGACCTATCATTAAATACCCAATATTGGCCATAGCAGTTTATGGCTAGCCTTTTTATCCCTATATTAAAGCACACTCCTGATGATTTTGCAGTGTATTTTTTCCCTCCTGAGAAGGAAACCCCCTTCTAAATCCCTGGAAAATGATCTTCCAAAATTCTCCTTCCCTCTCTACACATTCTGCCCTTCTTTCCCTTATCCCTTCCACTGATTCCTCACTTTTCATCTTATTCCAAAGACCATTTTACCTTCACTTAAACCAATCCTGACTTATATCATATTACTCAGCTCCTCTAAATAGTCCTCCCTCAAGGGTTTAATGGTAGTCCCTACTTATCCAACCAGGCTCTCAGCCACAATCCCAACAGAACTTCACCTCTCAACAGTAAATATATCCAATATGTTGATGATATGTTGATCTACAACCTCTCTCCCCAAGACTGTCAGTTTTAAACCTCTCTCATTCTCTCCTCCCATAGGTGGTCTAAATCACTTCTCCAAAATACACAAAAACCTCATCCCAAGGACTGCCAATATCTTTTTTTTCATTGTTTATACATAAATTTCTTTCCAAATCCCCAGTAGGCATCAAGGGCTCTGACTTTGTATACAAATTAAGAACCAATCACATCCCCAGAAAACCACATGAAAACCCAAGCACTTATCCTGGCTTCCTCTCAGCTTTCTCACCACACAAAAATACCCCATCATCAACAGATGCAACATAAAATATCTCACAGAAACATCCACCATGCAAATAAATGTGGCCACCCTCCACTGCTTATACCATTGATTCTTACAGACTGAAAACAATCCAACTGGTAAAACAGCCAACATATAGATACCCCACATGGTCTTTCCATCTCCATTTCTATTGCCTTTGCCACCCTGTCCTTATCCTTAAAATCCAAGAATGTCAGGCTATCTGGGCCTCCTTCCCATAGGTTCTTCATGAAAACTACTCATCAGTCTATGACTAACACCCCTAAACTCACTACCATTACACATTTTTTGCAAAATTAATATTATCCCTCTGACCTCAACTTCTCTTTCAAAAATAATTATTAGCCTCTGGCTCCCATATACCTTCATTGAGTTCCCTCCAACCAAGTTCAGCTTCCTAATCTGCCTCCACTTTCTATTAATCCAGGCAGTATATTACCAGTTAATTTTTCTCCTGACAGGAATCAGAGTAGCCACTACTGTTGACACGGTTCCAGACAAAAATTCTTCAGTCACAGTTTTTCAGTTCTCCCTCAAAAAATCCATCAAACTCTCCAACCTTCAAGACGAAATTAACTCCGTGGCAGTAGTAAAAATAACAACCACAGTTCCTGACCAAAAATAAATAAAATCTGTTAAAGGCACAGAGAGGAGAGACCACCAGACAAGCTCTTAGAAACTTAAACTTATTGATAAAATTTATAATGCTTGTATATATCTATATCTATATCTATATCTATATCTATCTATATCTATGTCTCACATCCCTTACATGGAATTTGTATTAGTACCTTCCATGAATTGATTCTTTTTTCTCCCATTCTCATCCCCTCCTTTCAAAAGGTGATTTATATGATCTGAAGAGAAACCAGAGTATCCATCCCCTACTTTCAAATCCCTTTCCCCTCACTGTTCACAAAGCTCTGTTTTCATTTCATCCTTCTTTTCTGATTTTTCCTCTCTCTCTCTCCCTTATTCCTAGTTCCCTTTTCTGTTTGAACAGTTTCTACCTATTTCACAATATCTATTGTACATTTTAGCTCTTATTTACAATTTAACATTCTCATAGAGAGATAATGTGGCATTTACACATGTGTGTCTGATTTATCTCATTAATGATCATGGTCTCTAAGTCCAAACATTTACCTATAAATGTCTCAATTTTGTCCTTTTTATGGCTGAGTAATACTCCATTATATTTTAAATTCACTTTTTTATGCATTCATTATTTGATGGAAATTTGAGTTGCTTCCAAGATTTAGCTATTACAAATTATGCCACTATGAACATGGATGCACATATATCTCTATGGTATGATGCTTTCAGTTCTTCTGCGAAGATATCCAGAAGGGGAACAGCTGGGTCAAATGGGACCTCTAATCCATTATGAGCTAAACTAAAATAAAAATGGATCAAAAATCTAAATATTACAACAGGAATTATCGCAGATAATCAACAATTGGGGTTTTACCTTATTAAAAAGCTTTGGCACAACAAAAGAAATCACCAATAATGTGAAAAGACAAGTGATGGTGGTGCCCAGTAGAGGAGACATCCTGAGAAAGAGACACTGTCAAGGAAAGCTTAGACATCAGGGATAAGGCTATCTAAAAGCATTATCACAGCAAACAAAATAAAATAGAAAATGTCAAGACAAAAATAGCAAAATGCAATGCCAATCACCCAGACTACCAAGGACAAGTCCAGAACACAGTGAGATAGAGGAAATCTTACGCCGACCATTGGAACTCTCTGAAATGATAGCACAGTAGTAACAAAAACAAATGCAAGGTGTCATAGAAAAAATAATCTCTTTGCAAAAATAAATGACTATCAAAAATATATTAAATCAGACACCAATAAACAAATAGAAAACTGCAAGAAAATGATGGAAACCATGAAAGTCAAACATAGACAAGAAACAGAATCAATGAAAGAGACACAAACAGAAATACAAGAGATTAGAAACTCCATTGAAAGTATGCACAGCAGACTAATAAAGACGATGTTAGAATATCAGATCTAGAAGACAAGAATGCAATTAGAGAACAAGAAAATAAAGATATCTATACATATCATTGTGGAAATTCCTTAAGGAACTGGGATTAGAGGTCTCATTCAAACTTGCTATTCCTTTTCTGGGTATATTCCCAGCAGGATTTAAAACATCATATCACAGAGATATACATGCACCCATGTTTATAACAGCACAATTTATAATAGCTTAATCTTGGAAACACTCTAGATGCCCATCAACAGTGGAATGGATTAAAAAAGTTTTTGTTTTTGCATAATGCAGTACTACTCAGTCATAAAGGGCAAACTTGAGACTTTGATAGTTAAATAATGCTCCTCAAGACCATACTCATAAGTGAAATAAATCAGAAGCATATGTGTAAACACTGTATTGTGTCACTGGTGTGAGAAATTGAACAAGGACATAGGATATGAAATGTAAAATAGATATTGTGAACTGGGAAAAATTGTGCAAGAGACAAACTACAATAGGGAAAGGGGAAATGAAGAAATGCAAGAGAAAAATATATATGTATACACAATATAGTTAAGATAGTTTTACAGTTACCTTCTCTTAGTTTCTTGAAAAGAATGTTTTGTGCTAATATTGTGTAGACAAGATATTATGCCTATCTCTTGTACTCTGATTAAGTAATATTTAGACAACAATATGCAGTGTATCAACTGTTGTAACTATCCTACTAACCTTTTGGAAACTTGGTTTCCCTGTTTATCTTTTTTCTCTTTAAAATAAAAAAGTTGTAGCTTGTCAAGTAATGGAACACATTTCAATCTGCTGCAAGCAAGGATTTGCTTATTAGCATCCTAAAAAAGAAGTTAGTTTACATTCCCCCTCCACAATGTTAAAGGGTTCTTTTTCTCTCATAGTCTTGCTAGCACTTACAATTTGATTTCTTGAATATAGCCAATCTTTCAGGAGTAAGATGCAATCTCATTTTTGTTTTAATTTGCATTTCTCATACGGGCAGAGATATTGATTATCTTTTCATGTGCTTCTGGACCTCCCACCAACTATTTTCTGTTCCCTCTATTTACTTGACACTTGCCCCTGAATTTAACCCTCTTCTGTACACTATACCTGAATCCACTCCATGCCATACCCAATCCAAATTTCAATTTGGCCCTCACATCCTACAACAGGAACTTATTAATTTGGCATTCAAAGTTTTAATAATACAAGGGAGACTATAAGAAAACAGTGCCTTTCTGAGTTGCAAATGTTAGCCTCTGCTGTAAGAAATCTTTCAGCAGATCCCTTGCCTATGGCTAAAAGCATCTCTAGGCTTTTCTGCTTAAGGGATCATGTCAGAATGATCACTGGACTAGGGAGTCCTCACAGCCTGGGATTCCCCTAAGCTGTGTCCTTCCAGTGGAAGTACCCACTGGAAAATAGATTTCCCAATGCTGGCAGCCACTTCTGCTGTCTCTGTACTATGGCTTCAGAACCACTCCCCAACAGGCTCCTACATAGACTTTCCTGGCTTGGCTGACTATGGTAAAATCTGCAGAGGCCCCCTATAACATTTTGATTGCTGAACTTAAGGTGACTCTTGTAATAGAGGATAAAGCCATTTCATTCTTAACCACTACAAATGCTTGACAAGATGTAAAAACCAAATCTGTAAAGGCTAGTCTTATAAAGAGAGATTTTCACTAATGATTTTAGAAGAAAAAGATCTGTGTAAGTGATAGAAGTTGTAGAAGTGATTGAGATGGAAGTTAAACGAAGAAAAAAGGAGGCACAAAGTTGCCAAAATTATAAAGACAGGATAAAATATAGAAAAATATTGATCATAGCTATATTGTTTTTATTCCTTCTAATTCTAAGAGATCTCTGTTAATTGATCTACAAAAAGTTCTGAGTAGTTTATTTATGTTCTTCGTACAAAACTCAATTAAGAGAAAATGTTTTCATATAACTATGACATTCATTATTGCTAATTTCATGGTGTACTGAATATATTCATGCTTTCCAGGTGTACGGGCCTTCTAAGATATAAATCCAAGATTGTTGATGGTGATAACTTGTTCTAGACCTAGATTTCTACCTTTCTCTTGTATTACAGCCACTACTAATAAGAGGTATATATCACACCAGCATGAGACCACCTGTCAAATAATAGTTTTCATAGGCTTTTTCTCCAACACAGGACTGGCAGATTGAGTTCATCCACATGTGGTGAGTACAAAAGATAAGGTACCTCCTGGTTTAGGTAGACACATTTACTAGTGGGTAGAAGCTTTCCATTCAGGTTCAGAGAAGTCTTAGCTGTTATCCACTGTATTTTATCTGACATAATTCCAAGGTTTGATCTCTACACACCCACCACACCAGATAATGGAACAGTCAAATTACTTAAGAGATGTCTAAGTTATTTGGAATCTGGTGGAATTTACACACATTTGATTTGCAGTCCTCTGGCATGATAGACTCACCTTACTAAACTGGCACTTCAGCTTCACAAAAGCTAGCTCTCCCTCATCCCAGTCACTCTTTTGGGAGTTCACTCTATCCCTAGAAAATCCCATGGGAGATCTCTCCCACTTTCATAACAGGCCTGAAAAGAAATATGACATGCTGCTATTCTTCTCCTGACACTAATGCTTATGGGGATAACCTAGCTAATAAATTTGTTTTAATTAGTATTTAAGCTCCTGAATCCTGCAGAAAAATTGGAAGGGACTTTTCAGAGTTCTCTGTAGCACTCTAATGGCTGTTCAATGCTCCAGAGGAAAGCTGTGTCCTGACGACTGTGCCCCGGACCTCTCCTCCATGTGGAAGTCACGGATAATCTTCCCCCACATCTATCAAGCTGACTAGAATTCCAGAAAACACCTAAATGACTTTTCCCTTGTTCTCCAGTTTGATGAATAGAAAGGCTATTTTATTGTACATTTTCTGTAGGTTTTACTTTCAGTCTTACAGAAAAAACTCCAACTCAATTGCCTTTGCATAAGAGATGAAATACTTTCTCCACATGCTTGTGTTTATCGTAGCCCTAGTTAGACTCCTCCCTTCCCCTTACCTATGATGTTTGGTCCAGCTAGTATGGCTGCTTTCTCACAGCCTCACTTAATCCAAATCACCTTTACAGAAACCTTACTGCTAGCTCATTCCTTATTGAATCAGTGCAATCCTACTCTACCAAAAAATGGCAGGATCTGTATTTCTATGTCTACAGCAACCTATATAGACATTCCAGTTCCCCACTAAGTTGGTACATCATGTATCACTAAGTCTGGATTTCTGTGTCTTTTCAGATTTTTCTCAGTTTGTACAGAATTGCATACAAGCAAATACCAACAGACTAGTGCACTAACTTCTCTTCAATGCATACTTGTTCTTTAAGATTTCTCTCACAATTGGGCAGTCCTTGCCAACCAGTTTGTCATGACTGAAGGAGCTTTCAGAAATTCTGTGCCCTTTCCCACCACCTTCCATAGATAACAACAAAAGATAGGAATGTCAGCACTGGCCTAGGAGAGGCCTGAGAGAGACCTGAGCTGCCCATATAAAAAATAGACTCTCTAGAACTAACAATGGCATGAACTCTGCAAATACAAATTAAGAGCAATAAAAAATATTCAAGACTGGACTTAAAATCATCTTGGTGCCACTTGTATCTTCATATATAGCTTGATTGCCTTTGCAATTTTTGACTTCAAATATTCCATCTGGATTCTTTGAGACTTTCAGAAATCCTGACACAAACCCAAAAGTCATATATCGTGACCTATGTGGATCTTAGTGATCCTGTGGAGAAAAAGTGAAGGTATTCATGAAATAAAGACAAAAAACAAGATCGAAGTCAGGTGGAGGCCTCTTTATTGGATGGGAAAATAGAACAGATCAACAGTAGGTATTTATTTATACTTTTGCAAATTTAGTATCATGAGACACAAGGTTGCCTAGCAACTAATGACTGAAATTGTCTAGGCAGGATGTTTTTCTCAAGACTGATGCAGCTTGACTGCTTTAGACCCTGTGGCCTTGTCTTGTCCCCGTATATATGAGAAATTTCTAGCTTCAAATGCTCTCAACATCTTTTTTCTGTTTAGTTGTGTAAGTGATGGGTTTTCAGTTACAGTTGGAGAAGCTGTGTTTTGAGAACTCTGTAGAAGTTTTCATGTTTGGTAAACTTACTCATTTAGGCTAAATATTTCCAGTCCAAAGATTTTAGGTACTTGTATACAGCACTTTAACCCTATATAGTCCAATAATGCATAACAGTAATGAGTTACCAGTATAGCTGGCAATTGTGAGAAGCTGTTAGTGATTTGAACCTCTTACAGCTCACATATTATTATGGCACTGTTTTTTTCTACATGTTTTGTACTTTCATATATATATTTTTTGCTGGGTGTTTAAGACCAAGTTAAAATGAGACATGTACTAATAAATTTTAACTTTTTGCTATTTGTCAAGGTCAGTTAAGCCACCTCAGTAATCACCTTGGAACCATGTACAGTACCTCTTAGTTCTTCTGTCAGTGTCAACCATCTGGATGAGTCATGATCATTGCTACACCAAGTTGCTTTCTGTGAAAGCTTGTAAGATTTTTTCTGTCCTGGTGACTCTCCGTAGACATGCTGTACATCACGTATCACTTTCCTCTGTGGCTTCATAATCTTCTTGATCAGAAATTAGGGTCTTAACTGAATAATAGGATGTCACTGCAGAGATTTTCTTATGTCTTGGGTCCTCACTGACTTTAGAGGGCTCTGTCAAAATAATGGCTATCCTCTTAGCAAATCTATCCTTGTAACTTTCAGTTTCCAAACCTCAGTTGTTAAACACCCAGAAGAGAAGATTAATGGCATTACATTGTAAAGGGGGCAGTAAGCTTAATAGTACTATCTCACCTGAATATCAAACACCTTAGAGCATAAAATAGAACCATCATTTTCTAACAATCATGGATATCCTAACATTGAAATCCTTATAGCATATTAACAGACAACAGTTACATATTTTTACACAGAAATTTAGAAATCAACGAGCTGGGGATATAGCTCAGTGGCACAAGTGCCTACCTGGCAAGTGCAAGGTCCTGAGTTTGATCCCCGGTACCCCTCCAAAAAGAAATTTAGAAATCAAAACCATACATAATATTACAACATGACAATCATGATGACATTTTATAACACACTTAAATTTTCATTTTTACATAACTTAACTCTTTTAACCAATTATCTCTATATAATACATAAGAAGCTTTTACCTAATTAGTTGCCCTTTAATGGAATGTACATCACAATTTTTTGTTAAAGGAAGAGGTCTCAATCTGAAAGAAAATTCTTATCACAATAAGCAATATTGTTTTACATTTTGGAAGACCTGCACATTCAGAATCATGAATACATTTAATACACCATGAGATTAACAATTGTGAATTGTCATACAAATGTTAAAACCTTTGTTTCTTAATTTAGATTTGTATCAACAGTATCTTTAATGAGAATACATTATTGTAATTTTCTGAAAAACTTTATCTTTTGACCAATGACAAAATTATTAGGGGTGTCCCCTAAGAGACTATGGAGATTATTGGGGGCTCCTTACTAATGAATAAAGGTTGGCCAGCCCTCTATTCACCAATTGGAGTCCTCTCTAATAATCTCTCCTCACCATAAGGAATTTTTGTTAATTACCTTAATTTTTTTGACTTGCTGTGAGAAAACCAATTTTAATATCACTTAGATGACCTGGTAATTCAGCAGTAAGTGTGGTTTTAAGTACATAACCGAAATCGTATAATGAACAAATCATAAACAGAAAAATTGTTCTCAAATAAAAAAGGAACAGCCATTAACAGAATGACATACAAATAAATAAGTACACAGAACAAACAAATACACCAAATTGAATTATAGTAACTCTATTACAGTTTCAGAAATTTATAACTATAAATAGACTGGTCAGATTGTTCTGTTCATCAGTTAGCAGAGATCTCTTATCACAAAATTTTGGAAAGAATAGAATCTTTTATCTATAATGAATATTCATATTTTGCATTTTATTCTGTTTTAAGAATGCTGGTGACTTTTAGCTCAGTTATCGCTATATACTCTATCACCTATTCAAAGCTTTGATTTTTATTCTGGTCATCTTCTGGGCATTCTGGGTCAATATTTTTAGGCTCCAGGTCATATGTAGCCTCATCCTTGTCTATCAGCTCTAGAGCAGTATTTGAGGAGTCACTGTCACAGAACTGCACACCAGCTCCCCAAAAGGTAGAACTATCTTCTCCAGATCTGGATTCATGATAAAGCCTGATAGCATGCTCTGGCACCCGAATAGGTCATGAGGTACAGACTATAGTTCCTTTTTCTCCAGTTCATCAAAAGTGCTGGTTCTTTGGAAAAACACAAGCACACCCTAAACCCCAGGTAAATAGTGGACTAGGGCCCTTCCACTGTCTAGTATGGAGACCTCTGCAGAGAACCATTCCTAGCTGTTTTTTCTTTCACTTGATGGAATTGTCTTTCTGCTGCTGTACTTCTACCTTTTGTAGAATTTGAAATGTTAATAGTATATATTGCTAAGTGAATACTATTATGAGGTGTGAATTTGTTAGGGAAAGATTCCCCCTTTTGTTTTCGTAATTGAATTTTGATCATAAGGTGAGCACATTCAACAATTCCTTGACCTTGAAGGTTATGTGGACTCCCTATGGGAAGGGAAATATGAAAAGTTTTATAAAATCTTTTGAAATTAGCACTTGTATATGCTGGGCCATTGTCAGATTTAAGTGCCTGTGGGCAGACAATGGCATGAAAGGCATCCAAACAATGAGCAATGACATATTTATCCACTTCACTAGTGCAGGTAGAAGCAAAAATAAACCCTGAGGAAGTGTTCACTGAAATGTGGACCCAGCATAAAAAAATTTAGGAATGTGAGTAACATCCATTTGCCAAAGATGATTGGGGTGCAGTCCTTAGAGATTGACCCCCATAAAAGGTGAAGGAAGATGTATTATATATGAGGAACATTGTTAAAAAACCTCTTGGGCCTGTTCCCCGGTCAAATGGAACTGTTTGAGTAAGGCAGAAGCATTTTGATGAAAGGTGGCAAGAGAAACAAAAGCCTGTTGAATGGTGTCTGAGGGAATAACAATGACAGCACAGCAGCACTTCCCCCAGTGAGAAGTTCTGGCAATTGGGATTGAAAATCAATAAAACAGGGGCTGGGGATATAGCTCAGTGGAATAAGCGCCTGCCTAGCAAGCTCAGGGTCCTGAGTTCAATCCCCAGTACCGCCAAAAAAAAAAAAAAAAAAAAAAATTAAATGCATAAGAAAATCAATAAAACAGGGAACATTATGTGACCAGATGACAACTTGGAGAGTGCGAAGTAGTTGAAAAAGATCTTCTTGACTAGTGTGTATTGTGGCAGTTTCAATGTGGTACATACATTACACTGCAGACATAAGGCCTCTCTGGAAAACGTGAGGACGAGTAGCCAATACCAAAACATCCCCTTTTAGGAATAACTGGAAGAGGTTCTTTCCTCTCTTGATTGTTTTTACCAACCCCTTGAGTGGGAAAGAAACTTTGTTACAATATCTGATGTGTCACCAGGGAGTTAAGAGTAACCAAAAAATTCCCCTATATCCTGTAGTATGTCATGACCCCATAGATTGACTGAAATATGGGGGAGGATATAAGAAGAGAAATATTCAGAATGGCCTTGTGCATCCCTCCAGGTTAGCAATTTAGCACTTCTGCTAGGGTGAGAAACACTGCCCATCCCCTAGAGATTTTTAGTGGTCACATCCAGAGGCCACACTTCTGGCATCTGCTGTCTGTTATTGCTCGCCTGAGGTCAGAGACACGCTTCGTGGCAGAGGGTAAGGTTTGGGAGGAATTGAGGAATGTGCTCCCATTGTTTGATGGGGCTGAGGTGGGCCCCAAAGAAAGTTTCCCTCAGTTGGTCAGGCTTCCACATGAGTTTTAGATCGACTCTCAGTTGCCTGATGATACCCTTCTCTACACCTAGTACAGACATCAGACTTCATTAGAGGAACAGGTGGTGACTGTGCTGCCCTTACAACTGTTGCAGAGCAGTTTCAGGCAAAATGCCTCTTGTCCCTACAGTGAAAACAGCCTTGTCTTTTCCTTTCCTCTAGATCATGGATGAACAACCTTAGTGATAGCTGTTGCCAAGGCAGCCCCCTGTACATATGAGGATCCAATATTTTCACCAATCTGAATCATCTTAGACAGCATAGCCCACTTTTGTGGGCTCTTAAAGCTTCTATACCTTATTTATTTGCATTTTCAAAGGCCAGTTGTTGAACTATTAATTTTCTAGCTTCAGTGTGACTTATAATCCTCTCACTAGCTTGCAATAAACATGTGACAAAATCTTGAAATGTTTATTGCGGTTCTGATGAATGGAAGCCAAATTAAGGGATGCCTCACCCTTTGGAGCAAGTTCCCTCCAAGACTAGTGGCACCCATTTTAGTTTGCTAGTATACTTGCAATTCAAAGGTCAGTTGATTGTGACAGAAAAGGCACCTTTCCAGATTAACATATCTTTGGTAATGGCTATGTTGTGAACAGCATTACAAGCTGCCTGGTGAGTGTAATATTCAAAGAAATTTCCTTTCCACAACAGATAATCTCCTGGATCTAAACATACTTTAGGTATTTCTTTCCAGTCATTTGGGGCCATAAGCTATTGTCCTGGGATTTCTACTAAACTCAAGTTAAAGGGAATAGTAGGGGCATAAGTAGCAACAGCTTGTTTTAATTATTTTAAGGTTTTAAAAGGTGTATCTTCATGAAGACATATAGCTTGGCCTGTATTATTGGCGACTTGAACTTCAGTAACAGAGTAGATATGTTGAAAACTCTCCGTGGGCTCCCCTGCCCATCTGGCTTCTTTCAGTGTCAATTGAAAGAGAGATACAGAAGGTAGCTCTGCTCTCTTAGAGGTGGAAGTTCCAATCTGAGACACAGCAAAATTTCTCTGAGCTGAAAAGGTGGGGATTGCCACATGTGGCTCAGTTAAAATCATCAAGTGTTGTGAAATGAAATTTGTGGGGAAACACTCCTCTGGTAGGGAAGAATCCCTTTTGCCTGACCCCACGCCTTCCTTATTTGTTTGCGCAAGGTGAGAGGGTTCAAGTTCTATGTGTGGTGCCCTTGCTCTACTCTCCTTGCCCCACTCCCGCTCAGGACTTGATATTAAAGGAAAGCGTCAAGCCAAATCCTTTGTGATTGCAATATCTCTTCTAACCACAATTCAGCAAAGGAAAGTAAATACAGGAATCAAGCATGCCAAAAGCACTTCTACATACCTCTGTGTTTCTTGAGACTCTATTTGTCCCATTTTTAATTACTAGTAATTCAATATAGTTTTCTCCTTTTTGCTTCTTTGAGTCCTACTGTTTTATGTATAATTTTTAAGGTCAGTGGACCTCCATGGCCCACTCTTTACACCTGACAATTGTCAATATAACACTCCTGTGCTGAATAATGACCTGCCAATGCATTTCTCTACCTTGTTGCACATAAAAATTTAAGAAGTGTTCTCCAACCTGCTAGTTCTCCTTACCTGGTGTCCCTGCTCAGGTGTCAAATTGTCATGACCTGCATGGTTCTCAGTGTCCCCAGGGAGAAACGGTGAGGGTATTTAGAAAATGAAGACAAGAAATATGCTTTAGGTCAGGTGGAGCCTCTTTACAGGAAGGGAGAACAGGACTGAGCAACCGCAGTGGGGGTGCTTATTTATACTTTTCGCAGTTAGCATCACGAGACACAAGGTTGCCTAGCGAGTAATGACTGAAATTGTCTGGGCAGGATGTCTTTCTCAGGACTCATGTAGCTTGCCTGCTTTAGGCCCTGTGGCCTTGTCTTGGCCCCCAGAATATGAGGAATTTCTAGCTTTAGCTGTTCCCAACAGTTACATATCTATTCAGTTTCCCTCCAGTAGCTGCTGAAATCACTCTGATGTCTGTCTGTGTACAGGTAGATGGAATAAAATCTGATCTTTCCCGCAGCCTCAGTCTCCTTGTGTTGTCTCACTCCACCATTGACCTAAGTGGTAAAAGAATAAAAACAACACACAACGTGAATACAAATCAGTGGTATAAATCACATGATCATCTCAGAAGATGCAGGAAAAGACTACAACAAAATCTAATGTCACTTTAGAATAAAGACCTTGTCAAAAATAAGTATACAGCTGCCTTACCGCAGAGAGATAAAAGACGTGTGCTACAAACACACAGTGGGAGTCATACTGAATGAAGGAATGCTGAGGCTGTTCCCTCCAAAATCAGGTATCACACAAGGGTGTATGCTATTGCCACTCTTCTTCAGTGTAGTTCTTGAAAATTTAGCCATTTTTTTCAGGACAGAAAGAAAGAAAAGGGATGTAAATAAAAATGAAGTCACGTCATCTAATTTACAGATGATATTCATTACATGAAAGTACCCAGGAATATTCCATGTAAGATTTTTATCAACAAATCCTGTCAACCAATTAAGCAATATGACAGAATATGAAATCAATACAAAAAATCAATAGCATACTTCTGCATTAATAATGCACCCAGTGAGAAAAATTCAGAAAATAATTCATTCAAAATAGCTTTAAAATGTGAAATGCATAGGTAATAACCTAAGAAAAAGTAAAACCTGTAAAACTACTGTACCCTGAAGAAATGAATTGAAGAAGGTATTGGAAAAAGAAGATCCTAGTGTTTGGATGAACTGAGGTAATATTTATTAAATGGCCACATAGGGTATACTCAAAAGATACACTGAATGGTTAAAATTTTAAAGTTTATTACATTAAAAGAAACATTACCATTAAATCCCTCAAGATAATTCTCCTTCAATTAAACATGCTTATCCAACTCTTCTTGCTATTTTCTGAAGCATTTCTAAGTCTTCATTTCTGATTTTGTTTAATGGGCTTTTGGGGTTGTCTTTCTGTCACTAGTCAGTTCAAATTGTTTACATTTCATTGACAGTTTAATCCTGCAGAAAAGCCAAAATGTACACAGTGCAAGATCTAGTGGAAAAGGAAGATAACACATAATATTTTGTGAGTCCAGGAATCCATTATATAAAACTCAGTAGCACCATTCATTAATTGAATATTTTATCAGACCTCCTAAAGATACTCAGGGAAAGTTTCCAGTTGGGGGTGGTGGCACACACTTGTGATTCCAGCACTTGGGAGGCAGAGACAGGAGCCACTGTGAGTTCAAGGTGAGCCTGGGTTACACGGTGAGTTTAACACCAGTCTGAAATATAGAGTGAGAATCTATCCAAAAAACAGTACTAAGGGAAAAGAAATTCCAGGACTTTTTCAGAGAGTAGAAAGAATTGATTGAATAGCTGTAATTGAAATGTGGGGGAGTATTTTGAGAAGCAATAATGGCAATATGTCTTTCATTGTATTATTTTTAAATTATATATTTTGATCAACTATTTTATTACTAAAATTGATGTATACATTCAATGAAATCTCTAATAAATACCAACAAATTCTTAACAGAATTAGAAAACAAAATCCAAAATTTCATAGGAAAACAGAAGTGTTACAGAATAGCCAACACAACCTATAACAACAAAGTGGGAAATGTCGAGTTGTAGGATGTCAAGTGATACTTGAAAACATAGTAAACAACATGGCTCTGGCAGAAAAATAGACATATAATCTAATGTACAGAAGAAAAGAATCTGTGCTTTTTCAGGCATCTGATTTTTGACAAGGGGACTAAAAACATACACTGAAGACAGGATAGCCACTTTATGAAATGGTGTTGAGAGTACTGCAAACACACACAGAATTTGAAGGTAGAACCTTATCTCTCACACAGTACTAAAGCCAAGTAAAAATCTACCAGAAACATAGATATAAAAAGAAAAACATTAATGGAAGAGATTAGAAGTTGCAGAAACAATTCCAACAACCTTACCTTTGACAAAAGTGCCAAAAACTGTCACTAGAAATAAGCCTCTTTCATAAATGGTGCTGGTAGAAAAAGTGGCTTTCCACATGTCAAAGACTAAAACTGTACTCGTATCTCTCACCATTCACTAAACTCAAATTAAAATGCATCAAAGATGTAAATATTAATATAGAAATGTTAAATCTCCTGGATGATAGAATAGGTAGGGAACTTGAAGACATTGGTGTAGGTAAAAGCTTTATGAGTAAAACATAAAATGCATAGAAACTACCACAAAGAATCAACAACTGGGATCTCATCTTATTAAAAAAGCTTTTGCACTGTAAGAGAAACCACTAGCAGAGTGAAGAGACAGCCCAAAGTATAAGGGAAATAATTCTAGCTGTCCCACAGACAAAGAACTACTATCTGGAATATATAAAGAATTTAAAAAATCAGATCCCCCAAATTTATAGGTCCAGTCCAAAAATGGGCATTAGAAATGGATATTTCTCAGATGAAGAATTACAAATGGTAAATAAATATATGAAAAAATCTTCAACATCACTAGTCATTTGAGAAATGTAAATTAAAAAACAGTGAGATTTCATCTCACCCCAGAAAGAATGGCCATCATCAAGAAATCAACAAATAACAAATGCTGATGGGGCTGGGGACAAAAAAGAACCCTTCTCCACTGTTGGTGGGAGTGTAGACTGGTGCAACCACTGTGGAAATCAGTGTGGAGATTCCTTAAAAAACTAGGACTACAGCTTCCATTTGACCCAACTATTCCCCCTCTTGGTATATTCTTGAAAAATCTGAAGCATCCTGGTGGGGAATGGGTTATGTGATAGACTTTGGAGATTCTGATTATGTGATTTAAGACCCACACAGTCCTGAGATCAGTGTGGCCTTGCTTCAAGAATAGGGAGACATACGGAAGGCCATGTGGCCTCTGGTTATAAACAGAATGCTAATAGCCTAGCACTCCTGAGGCAATATAGCATCTTCTGAGGACAGTTGTCAAAATACAGGCATTTGGGTTTAGAGAAAATCTAGTTTCTCCTTAATGCTTATCCACCCATTTTCTATAGTGATCGTTGCACAAAGTGCATACTACACTTCCCCTGCACTTTTTGCTAGACAATGAAAGTGAGCCAAGCATGGAGGTAGCCAAGCCAGTCCACTAGAGATGAATTGCGTCCAGTCCCCTTATGTCCTAAAATTTGTCTGTTTGCTTTCTTTATTCCCTGTCACCCCCTACAGGTACCTGAGGGTCTCATCACCCCTTGGTAACATCATATCACAGCAATATTTGTATGCCAGTGTTAATAGTAGCACAGTTCATGATAGCTAAATCTTGAAAACACCCTTGATGCTCATCAATTGATGAATGGATAAAGAAGATGTGGGCTTTTAAAAAATATACATAATGGAGTACTACTTTGTTCTAAAGAAAGATAAGCTTGAGATATTTCTAGTTAAATGGATGCACCTTGAGACCATATTCTTAAGTGAAATATATTGTACACACATGTGTAAATATCAAATTATTTCTCTTGTATGAGAAACTGAAAGTGTAAATAAGGACCAAAATATATAATAGATATTGTGAAACAGGATGAAAATGTTCAAATAGTAAGGGGAGCTAGAGAGAGAGAAAGGGAAAGGAAGGAAGGGAAAATAAGAAAGAGTGGAAAAAGCTTTTGTAAATAAGGAGAGGAAGAGGGATTGAAGGGAGGATAGGGGAATAGGGAAAAATGAAGTTATATCTTGTATATGTATAAATTCCCTATGATGTACCTAAAATGTACCAAAATACTTGCTAAAAAAACACCCAGAAAATTTGAAACTACTGGAAGATAACATAGAGCATACTCTAGACACAGGGCATAAGCAGAGGAAATAATATCAAGAATTGATACAAGGGATTAAATAAAAAAAAGAGCTTGTCACGGCAAAGGAAGTAATCACTAGAGTAAGGAAATGACCTATAGAATGGGAAAAATATAGCCAGCTGTAGTTCTGATAGAACTTAAATGCTGAACAGTGTATGAAGAACTAAAAAACAACTGCCCACCCCAAAATCACCAAAGGAAATATGAGCAAGTAGACTAAAAATATACTTCATGAAAAAGTGAAAATGAACACTAACTACATGAAATATTGTTTATTATCTTTAGCTATAAGGAATATGCCAGTCAAAATAACGCTGAGATTCCAGGTTTCCCCATTCAGAATGACTATCATGATGAACACAACACGCAATGAGAGATAACGAAAATGGAAATGTAAACCTTTTACATTGGCAAGTATATTATACAGCCACTGCGAAAATCAGTATGGAGCTGTCTCAAAAAACTGAATTTGAAATTCCATCTTATCCATCTATATACCACAGTGAAATAAACATACCCATCTTTATAGCAGCGTAATTCAGAACTGCTATGCTCAAAACAGCCTACATGCCCATCAATTGATAAATAAGGAAACTTTGGTTCATACAGACAATAGAACATCATTCAGCCATAAAGAAGAATGAAATAATTGCATTTGCTGGCAAATGAGGAAATGAATGGCACTTACACTATAATGTGAGGTGAAAAAGCCAGGCACAAAAAACCTAAATATTTCTTTTTACTATTTATTTATTTATTTATTTATTTTTTAAAGTGCAAAAGAAAAAGAACAACATCAACAAAAAAGAGGAGAGCATTAACAAAGAGACACAAAGTAGCACAATAGCAGTATAATCAAAATTGAATTATAGACAAAGCAACAGGAAACCAACAATAGTTGTTGCATTGCGTATTGATAACTTCAAAGTGTATGCTCAGGAGAACACATATAGACATACAAGATTGATCAAACAACCAGTCATCAACTATTCCTTACCGTAAAGTGACATAAGACAGTAGTGGAACCATGTTAGCCATCCTGCACATATGTACATACATACGTACATACATACATACATACATATTTGCCACTTTCTTCATTTTCTCCTTTCCCTCATCCCATCTGTTCTTTACTTTTGAACAGATTTCCTTCACGCCTCTTAGTTTATATTCCCACCCTCAGGTTCTTACACCAGCGACACAATACGTTGCTTGCGTATGTACCTCTGATTTATTTCACTTATGGGTATGGTGTCTAATTGTGAGCATCTGCCTACAAAGGCCCCAAATCTGTCCCTCTTTAGAGCTGAGTAATATTCCATTATATAAAAATGCCAGTTTTTTAATCCAGTCCTCTGTGGATGGACATTTGGGTTGCTTCCACGATTTAGCTATTACAAATTGTGCTGCTATAAACATGGGTGCACATATATCACAGTGATATGCTGTTTTCAGATCCTCTGGGAAAATACCCAGAAGGGGGATCCTGGGTTGAGTGGGACCTCCAGACCTAGTTTGCTGAGGAATCTCCAAACTGCTCTCCACAGTGGTTTCACCAGTCTGCAATCCCACCAGCAGTGCAGCAGAGCTCCTATTTCTCCACAGCCTCGCCAGCACTTGTTATTGGATGATTTCTTGATGCTGGCCAATCTTACTGGGGTGAGATGAAATCTCAATGTTGTTTCTATTTGCATTTCTCGAATGACTAAAGATGTAGAACATTTTCTCATATATTTATTTGCCATTTGTATTTCTTTATCTGAGAAGTGTGTATTCATCTCAGATGCCCATTTCTGGATTGGGTCTTTGAATTTGGACAGGTTTGTGTTTTTTAATTCTTTGTATGTTCTAGATAGAAGACCTTTGTCTGAGGGACAGACAGCTAGGATTTTTTCCCAATTTGTGGGTTTTCCTTTTACTTTGCTGGTGATTTCTTTAGATGTGCAAAAACTTTTCGGTAGGATGAGGTCCCAGTTATTGATTCTTTGAAGCGTTTCCCTTGCAGTTTCATTTTTGTTCATGAACTCTCTGCCTACTCCTATGTCTTCAAGATTTTTACCTACTTTCTCTTCCAATAGATTTAGAGTTTCTGTTTTCGTGTTGAGATCTGTGATCCATTTTGACCTGAGTTTGGTGCATGGCGATAGACTTGGGTCTATTTTCAGTTTTGGGCAAGAGGCAAGCCAGTTTTTCCAGCACCATTTATTAAAAAGGCCTTCTTTTTTCCAGTGAGCTTGGTTGGCCCCTTTGTCAAATATTAGGTGGCTGAGTGTAAAAACCTAAATATTTCATGGCTTCTCACACAAGAGAATATTAAACTATATATTATATTTATTAGTGTAATTAATAAGAACATAATTAGTAAAGTAATTAATAAAACAATATATGAATGTGGAAAAATAATAGTGAAATTATAGGAAACATAATGGCAGATATTTTGGAGATGTAGAAGTGAACCAAGAAGATATAGAAGCAAAGGTAGAGGGTATAAATTGCTCCAAACAATCAAGATATATCGCATTCATGTTAATACTCTGCAAAACAAAGTATGCTATGATATATTGCAAATGTACAAAAATATATGAGATATGGAGAGGAATTATAGAATTCATTATTTTGGTAAGAATAAAAAATATGAAGGATTGAAAATTACAGCTTCTCTCAAAAAGAATTTGACGTTGTTTCCCCAAAATTCAACAAGGAATCAGTACAATGAGGGGAGTAGGGTAGGGGAAAAGAAAGGAAGAATTAAAATATGCCATGTTCAGGAACCTAGTAACCACAATGAATATAAATGTTATATGTCATAAATATCAGCTAACAGTAACAATAATAATGAAAATGGGGGAAAGGAGATTTAGAGACAGAGTGAGGGTAGAATGTGGAAGGGGATTAAAAGAAGAAACAAGCACTGTTATGTACGTGTACCTACAACCCAAGACGAATGTAAACTTCATGTATGGCAAACACGTATTAATACAATAAAATTTAAAAAGAAAAAGAAAAAAACCCAGAAATATTACTCATTTTTATGAACTTATCTCAGTTAAACTAAAGTTACATTCACTCAATAGCCTGCATATGTATTTTATAAAAGCTTTATTTGCATTAGGAAAGCCTTCAAACAACTTACATCTTCTTCAGCAGGCATAAAAAATATACAATATTCATAGCCTGGAATATTACTCAGCAATGAAATAAATGTTTTATTGATATAGTAAAAAACTTTGATGAAATCAAGGGACATTAAATAAAAATGTTAATGCCTAAAGATAATATATTATGTGGTTCTATTTCATTTTTGAAATAAAAATTATATAGGAAAAAGTAAAGATTAGGGACTGGCACTTATTTGAAAAAATGGATAGGAGAGAGATGTGTGAGTCCATGTAATGCTGCATGAGGAATCTTTTTGAGGAATTTTTAAAGAATCTTTCAAAATTTTACCTGTAATTTATATAACACAAAGTTCACCAGTCCATAGCATGTAACACATAGATTTACTGCATTAACAGAACTGTGTACTCACAGGTATAGAAAAATTTGGAACATTATTATACGAATAAAAAGACACTCCATAATCATGAGCAGCCACTTGTCATGCATCACATGGTATAGACAACCATTTTTCTATAGATATTATTATTTGAATATTATATATAAATTTAATCCTATGGCCTTTGCCCTTTTCTTTCTTCATTTACAATATTTTCAAAGATCATAAATTTTGTAACATGTGTTTACACATCATTCTTTTATAGCTGAATAATATTTTATTGTATGTGTCTTTTCATTATTTACCATGGTAATAGTTACCACAAAATATATATGTAATAAAAACCCCATAATTTTAAGCATTTATATGCATTCATACATACATATGCATATGTACCAGATGTGTGTAAAACTGGACAAATCTAAATAAAATTGATGAAACAATGTGAAGTTCCTTATTGCTATTTTTATTATAGTTACCCAAGATTGCATATATGGGCAAAACTGTATGAATGATATTGTTTCTTTTAAGTACATGTAAACGTACAATTATGTCAAAATAAATGTTTTTAAATAGAAAAATGCAACAATAAAATGAAACAAGCCTACAAAAACCCACTTTCTGGGTAGAGAAGGAATGGTTATGTATGACAATCCTTGTTTTTGCTTTTAAAGAGGGAAAGATGAGAAATAAAACACTGATGCAGAGTTTCAAAACATGATAATACGTTAACAGTGGTTAATGTATTGTGTACGGTTGTCTTCAAAGTAGTTGCTCAGATTACAAGATAGAGACATGCAAAATTAATTGATCAATATAAGCACAAACCAATACTTTTAATGAAATAAAAGAAATTAGATGTACAATTATGTCAACTATCATATATGTATACATATATGTATATATATTCTTTTCCCTTCTTTTTTGTCTCTTTTCTCTCATCCCAGTTTTATTTTCCTTTTAAGAAGTTTTTTTCTCTTTCTCAGTGTCTGTTGAAGACTTTGTATCTTATTTAATTTTTTAGTTTCTTGCACTAGGAAGACAAGATATTTACACACGTGAGTTTGATTTATTGCTCTTGTGAATATGGTCTTTAGTTGCATCCATTTACCTATAAAAGCCTCCAGTTTATCTTTCTTTATATCTGATTAGTACTCCGCTGTATAAAAATACCCCATCTTTTTTATCCATTCCTCAACTGATGAGCATTTGGGTTGTTTCCAAGGTTTAGCTATGATGAATTGTACTGCTATAAACATGGGTGTGCATATACAGCTGTGGTATGATGTTCAGTTCTTTGGGGAAAAAATTCAGAAGGGGAATAGCTGGGTTGAATGGGACCTCTAAGCCTAGTTTGTTTTTCATTTTGGTTTATTTAATTATTTATTTATATTTTAAAGAGCAAAAACAATAACAAAATAACAAAGGCAAAAACAGCATAACAGAAAACAATAAGAATGATATAAAATTTCAAAACAAGAAGACTGGAATTAACAATGGTCTTTAAATTACATTTTTTTATTTTAAAAATTATTAAAATTTAAATTTTTAAAAATTAAATTTAAATTTTTTAAATTTAATTTTTAAAATTATTATTTCAAAGATAAAAGAATGAAAGCATATTACCAAACACATAGACATTTACAAAATAACAAA
>PVLD010020712.1:0-33257 GCA_004027595.1 Dinomys branickii | reverse complement strand
AGGCTCAGGATGTATACAAAGTAAGCACCCTGGCTTCCTGCTGAATCACACAGTTAACCTTTTAAACTTCCCAAATTAACACAATAAATAACATCCCAGAAGGGTAAGGGCATGTCCTTTTCACCCCAAGATCTACAGCTGCTGAGTTACTCAGCCAAACCTCCAGACTCCCCAAGTTGACACAATGTATCAACCGTAAGAGATGTTTTTGTATTCCTGTACATATTTGTGAAATTTATTCTGACTTGGTTAACATTAGTTGGAAAATGATTTGATCTCTTTGGGTTTTGTAAGATTTAAGTGCACTGGAACACTTCTGTGCAGGGCTTATTTTCCCACTACTGAAATAAGAACCTGATGTGTACTTTTAACTACTGAGTCACAAACCATGTGGCTTTTCTAGACTAGCTTAAGCATATAGACACTATTCTCAGCCTTGGGTGGCAGACATTGTTTCTTCTTACCTTTTTTGAGTAGATCTTTCCCAGTCTTAACTAGTTTCTTCTCATACTTGTGCTAATTAGTATTTAGCTGAATGAATACCTGTGAAGGACCTATTGCACATTTTTAGAATTCTCCGTCTGCATAGCTCTCTCCCTTTTAGTACTGTATTCTGTGAACCCTGCCCTGGGCTGAACTCTTGTCTCAACTCTAGAACTCCACTGATCTCTACCTAAGCAAATTCCTTCTACTCGTCTAAGACCTATACGTTGTTGGTTTCCATCCTAAAAGTTTGTTGTTATTTTGTACAGGAGGACAGTGTGGCTTCTGTTTCTCCATTTTGGCCAAATTGCTAGTGAATGTACATTGCTATACCTTGCTAGTGAGTACATAAAGTGCTGTAGCTGCTGTGGAAAACAGTGTGACAGTTTCTCAGAAAGCTAAGCTTAGAATTTCCATCTGATGCAGCAGTTGTACTCAAAAGTATGTATGCAAAACATTTGAAACCAGGGACCTTAGCAGATACTTGTACATCACTGTCGAGGACAGTGTTATGTGTCCATATCTGGCACAGTGTAACTTCTGGCTCTTCCCCAAAGTCAAAATGACTATGAAAAGTAAAGTCTTTGAGTCATTTCAGGATATGCAGGCATTTGTAGCAGTTCCACTAAAATAAAGAGGACTTGCAAAACTGCTTCAGAAAGTGGCAGGAACTGCTGGGTGTGGTGATGCATGCCTGTAATCTCAGCACTCAAGGGGCGGAGGCAGGGGAATTGTTGTGAGTTGAAGGCCAGCCTGGACTACAAAGTGAGTTGAAGACGGGCCTGAACTAATTAGTGAGACCCTGTCTCAAAAAGATAAAACAGAAAGTGGCAAGAACAATGGGATCAATGTATTCAAAGCAAGGTGGAACATGATCAAGGCAGGGCAATGGCAATGTGTCTTTCACTGGAAGAAATTCTTAGCTTAAACATTCATGTTTTTGAGGGTATGAGGAACAGAACTCCGGTCCTCGAGCTTACCAAGCAGGTGCTGTGCCACTGAGCCATTTCCCTAACAGCACATAACATTCATCTTTTTGATGTCATCCTATTTATGGTGGAATTTTAGTCATGAAAGAAGTTCTTATATATGCCACAGCATCAGTGACCTTGAAGATATTGTGTTAAGTGAAGTAAGGCAGACATAATAAACAAAGAACATGATTCCTCTTATATGTATGATATGTTAAGAATGACAGACAGTAATACATTAAAGCTTCCCGGAACTGGTAAAAGGAGGAATGGAGAGTTTTTGCTTAAAGATGACTGAGTGACTGTTTAGTGGTGGTGAACCTATGACTCACATGTCACAGTGAGCTGTTCGTAACATTGAAAGCTTCAGAAGATTTGTGAGCACTGGTGTAGGGTGATAGAAAAAGTTTTGCCAATATGGTGATAGTTGCATAACACTGAGTATAATACCACTGATTTGTACACTCGAAAATGGTCGAAATAACAAATTTTATGTTATGGTTTGACCTAGAATTTTAAAAGTTAATAGTAAAATATTTCAAAAGTCATTGAATTATATACTGTAAATGGTTAATTATATTTCAGTCAGACTTTTTAAAGTAATCCATAAGTCTCTTGCCTTGCAAGAACCCATGTGCTTGCCTTGCAAGCACATGGGTTCACTCCCCAGCACTACCAAAAAGAAAAGTTTAAAGAACAAAAAGACAACATACAGAATGTAAAAAAAAAATCTGTGAGTAATCAACTGCTCTTTTCCTCTTGTCTCATAGAGAATTCTTTGCAAATATTATGGAGGCTTTTCATGGGTTAGTGAAATATAACTCAGAATGAGAGAAACAGAAATTTTAATTTTCACTCCAGGATTTTTAAAAAATGCAACCCTGGGAAAAATGAATTAACTTTTTTAGCATGCATGCATGCATGCGTTCATTCATTGTTTATTAGTGTATTTGTGTAGCACATAGCATTTATCGTGGGAAGTTGGTACGTGTACATTGACACGTCTTAATTCCTTTTTCCATCTCCTTTTATCTATCTATCTAGCTGTCTGTCTATTTATTTATGTGGTACTGAGGATCAAACTCAGGACCTTGCGCTTGCCAGACAGGCCCTTATTCCACTGAGCTTTATCTCCAGCCCTACATCTCCTTTCTTTTAGCATGTAAAAATGAGGACATAGGGCTTGGTGGTGCACACCTGTAATCCCAGCACTTGGGAGGCTGAGGCAGGATGATCAGAGGCCAGCATGGGCTACACAGTTGAGTCCAAGGTCAACCCAAACTACATGGCAAAACCCTGTCTCAAAGGAAAAAAAAAAGGCCATAATAGTAAATTTTCTTCTTTTTGGGTACATTTTGTTACATGTGTGTTCCTGAAGCATTGGTACTTTGTCATTTCATTTTAGGAATATACAAAGCAAGGGGCAGGAGTGTGTGTTCTTAGATGATGTCAAGTTATAACCATTGAGATTATTTTAAGAATATACAAAGCAAGGGGCAGGAGTGTGTGTTCTTAGATAATGTCAAGTTATAACCATTGAGATTATTTTGTAATCAGTTCAGGCTGGCCTTGAACTCAGGGCAGTTCTCCTGCCTCAGCTTTCTGAGTGCTGGGATTACAGGAGTGGGCCATTACGCCTAGCAACCACTATGATTTATGAGCCAGGCATATCACAGAGGCTTTACAACTTGGGTGGCAGCAATTCCCAGCTCTCAGCATCTGTACTTGTTTGTACAGTTAGTTTTTGTTTCTCTGAGCCTAATGGTATTATTTGTTTTAATGTTATTTTTAATTTTGTAGCCTCCTCACTCACATTTTGCAGACTGCTTAGAATCCTCATGCATGTTAGTTCTTCATAGCATTTTATTACACACTTTACTGTGTTCTAAATTACTTTCAACCCTTACCTCCATTTCTCAATTATTTACTAAACAAACATTTTAAGTTGTTTTAAAATGCTGTAGTCCTGTAGTGCCTAGTGATTCATTTTTAGAATCCCTATAATAGTGAAACATAGTGAAATGTGTACTCCCTAGATTTTTGTTCCTTTAATTTTTCTAGGTAACATGAATTTCACGCAAAAATTCAAAAAAATGCCTACAATCCCAAAGGAGTAGCTTTGTTTCCCTTCACTCAGACACAGCCCAAATCTGCTTTGCTAAATGCTTTGCGTTGCTAATAATGAAAAATGTATAGCCCTCCTATTTTTCTCTTGACATGTTTTTTTCTCCTAAATCAGGCTAACAAACTCTGCTGATAGTAGGGCCAGAAAATAACAGTTAAGCTCTATAAGCCATAGGATCCATGGTAGAACCGGTTGACTCTGCCCTTATAGTGCAGTTGCAGCCATAGACATGCAACCTAATGAACTTGCTGGGTTTCAGGAAAACTTGCTGGACATTAAAATTTAAATTTCATGTAATTTTCGCTTTATGGTTTCTTCTTTTGATGTGCTTTCCAGCCACTGCCCCAGCTGACTAATGTAAAAATCATTCTTGGCTCATGTGCCAAAAGTTTGCTTTAAATGCAGTATTCTCTATAAACAGTACTCCTGTTGCTTAACCCAATTACTTGCTATCATTACCTTAATGTTGCTAGTTACAGAAGGCCTTGGTCCCTTGCTATAGGGGAAACTGAAAAGAAAGATTATTTAATCATCTGAAAATGTAAATTAGGCCAGGTATTAAATGCCAGACAACTTTTGGGCTTCTGACATTTCAAATTCAGTGATTTTAAGAAGTATTTGATTTTTCAGAGGTATTTGACAATAATTGCTTAGAAGAAATATATTTGCAATTAACGTGTAGCGTTCATTTATCACTTGAGTGATAACACCAGTGCTTACCTAACACTGGTGCAACTCTTGTAATTTATGAAGTTATTTTCTGCACACATCATCTCACTCAATCTTCATAACATCCCTATGTACCAAGCCTAGAACTTAATTTTATCCCTTGTTTTAGGTGAGGAATTACCATGAGAGGTTTTAAGTGACTTGCTTGGCTCAGAAATTAGGCAGTAGTAGAACCAAGGCTTCTTGTGTGTAGAACACTTCAGGAAATTTTAAAATAAAAGCAATATTATAATGTTTGACCTAGCATTATACAAAAGGGAACCCAAGAACCATTGCTACTAATTTAAATACTAAGCCAAGGTAACTTAGTGTTAAATACTTGTAATACATAGCATTGTTTTGATCTTAGTAGTTTACAATGTATAAAGTAAAATATTTAAGTGCTGTTTAGCATACTATTCAGCCATAATCCAAAGCTCGAGGTCCTGAATTTCAGTACACGTGTAATAAGTACAGATTAAACCTTTGTTCCTTTCCAGCACCAGCATTGGATGTTGACTGGCAGAGCAACAACACCTTTGCTTCTTGTAGTACAGATATGTGCATTCACGTCTGTAAACTAGGGCAAGACAGGCCTATTAAAACATTCCAGGGACATACGGTAAGAAGCCCTTCTCACTTTTTGGGGGGGTGGGTGATGAGGGACAGGGTCTTACTACGCAGTTCAGTCCTTGAACTCAAACTTGAGTAGCCCAGGCCGGCCTTGAACTCACAACTGGTCCTTCTGCCTCCATCCCCGGAGTGCTGGGATTGCAGGCATGTGCTGCCACACCCAGTTCTTTTTTCACTGTTTCAAACAACTTCATAATAGTTTTGAACTAAGTATGTTTAATAGCCAAAAAGCAACCTAACATGAACATGTGAATATTTATGGTTATTTTTAGAATGAAGTAAATGCTATCAAATGGGACCCAACTGGTAATCTCCTGGCCTCCTGTTCTGATGACATGACTTTGAAGGTACTGTTGCTAATGGGAAGAGATGGGGTGGATTGTCATAGCATGGCTACTCTTGCCATTGTACGACCATTTTTTTCTGCTGTATTAAATGTTTAAGGCTTTTAAAATACTTAATCATTGATTTTTTTTTTTTTATGTTTTATGTATGTTTCCTGAAATGGCATGAAAATAGTTGAATACAGTAAATACATTCGGTTAAAAGAATTGCTATGTGATAGGCGTTCCCTGGAGAAGTACAATCAGGAGGAGAGATGGAGGGGGCAGTTGATCCAGAAAACACTTACAAAGAATTGATGTGTGTGCTTGGTACGCTGAGCAGGCCCACATACTGCTCTCTGCAAGCTGCTGGCCTTGGAAAGCGAGCGCTTTAGTGCGAGATGAAACCACAGGCTTGAGAAGGAGAAGTTGTCAGTGGTGTTACAGTCCAAGAGCACAAGATCAGGGTTCCGGCCTAACAGTCACGCTGGAGGAGAGCAGCTCACCTTCTTGGCCTTTTTTATTCAGGCTCTTACCTCACCCGATCCAGACAGTGCCCTCCCCACACTGGGAAAGGCCAAACTGCTGTATTTGTCTCTAATTCAGAAATACCAAGAAATAATGTTTAGCCAAATATTTGCATACAGCCTAGCTCAGTCAAGTTGATGCACAAAATTAACCTTCAAAAATAGTAAGAAATATGACACTGTAACTTGTTTTCACTATTAGGAAGTCAGATGTGGTGCAGTTAAGTTTGTTCAGACATGTAAAACTCTCATCTCTAAGTCCTCAGGATCTTTGTAAATTTGTGGATTTGGCTAAAATTTTATGAGTTGTATTTGTTGATGTTTACTGTGGTGTGCATGTGTGATACCCTTGCTGGGAAGGGATAGCAGAGAATCTTACGGCCAGTGGACGTGGCCGACACCTCCGTCTCCACAGGGATTTCTTTATCCTTGTATGGCTAAAAGAAAAAACAGATGCCTTTCACTTAAGCCCATTACATACCACAGTTAGGAAAAAAACAGTTCTGAGTTAAAAAACAACTCATGTTCATCTCAAATGTTGAAAACCTTGAGTCCTCACCTGCAGCTATGAACTCAGTATACCGAGAACAGTTTTATCCGTGGCTTTTGTAGTACCAGTGTCCGCAGATTGGATGACACTTAAAATATAATAATGAGAGAAAACTGCTTTTCCTGCTGCCATATGCATACTAAATGAATGAGAACCTTGGTTTTTGTTGTTTTTTTCTTAAAATCCCTGCTGTGGTTTTAGCTAGACAGTTCTTGAAGCATGGGCTCCCATGAAAACATTACTAGTACAAGTAATGCTTTTTTTAATGTTACTGCTTTGGAGTTTTTGGCACTGATACTTACAAATGAAAAAAACAGTCTGTGGAGGAGTATATGGCACATAAGAGGAGATGATAAGAGACCAGGGTCGAGAGAACCTTGCACTATGGATTGAGTTACAAGCTAGAAACATTGGCTAGAATTGGAAATTACTAGATTTTCTTCATCCTCAGAGTAATTACAATTCATGTAATATTTTAAAGTAGCAATGAGATAGGTAATATATAGTGGAAACGTTTTCTGAGGACAGGGAATAGCAGATAAACCTTAAGAAACTCTTAACAATTACCAGATCAAGGAGGGTGAACTTGCAAAAGGAAACTGAGAAGAAATGACCAAAGTGGGGAGAGCGTGTGTAGAGCACAGTATTTCTAGAAGTCAGAGTACCAGCAATATCACATGTTACTACAGGCCTAATAAGTTGTAGAAACAGGTTTTTGATTAAATTACAGGGGGTAACAAAAACCTAAGTTACAAAAACACCGTGGTGCTGCTTCATTATCTCTTATTAGTAACATTCCACAAGTGAATACTTTGGTTTCTTTCTTGGCCACGGGGGTTGTTGTGTGTGTGTGGCAAAATCCTGCAAAATCTTCCCACCCTCATGTCTGTATTGAGTGATTACCAGAAATACTCTAGGTATTTCCTTGAAAAATAACACATAGTTTTAAAAGCCTTAGGACAGACTTACTCTGTCCTTACTCATTTTTATCTGTAACTGTTGTATCTGGTACTTGTCTTTAGTTCTGTGTGATTCGCCATTATGTTACTTGTAAGTTGCTTGCTTACTTTCACATCTGTGAAGTTTGCAAGTTATAATGTAGGGCTTTTATTAGAGACAGCGTAGGAGCCCTGAGTTACACGTTCTGAGGTCAGGGAACTTCTGGAATGTAAAACACGCACCATCTGGCCTTATCTAATGTTAGGACAACTGCAGTTAGTTCGATTTTCATGCCCTTACCCCTCATAATAGTGAATATTTTTTTTTAGACCTGAAAACACGTTTATCATTGTTCATAGAAAGATATATATTACGTATGTTCATTTAAATTCATTTGTAAATATTCCTTTGACTTTTATGATTATTTAATATCACTTTGTATTTTAGACTGAGTTGACTCAGATAAACCCATTGTATGAAAAAAAAACTATACATTTCTTTCTTTCTTGTTTAGATATGGAGTATGAAGCAAGACAATTGTGTCCACGATTTGCAAGCACATAATAAAGAAATTTATACAATTAAGTGGAGTCCAACAGGACCAGGGACAAATAATCCAAATGCCAACCTTATGTTAGCAAGGTGATAATTTCTTTACTTTTCCTTTTATGACTCTTCTATCAAATAGAACTTCTTATAAAAGGGACAGAAAATTAAGAAAGATTCTATGAAATGGGAATGTGTCCTACAAGGAATATATTTTTAATAAGAACCTTTACATGTGGAGTTTTATTAGTGGTATTTCCGATGATTTGTTTTTTCTAGCTCTAGATAATCAAATATTGACTGATACTGAATTTTGGTTAAAACTCAAGTTATTGAAGCAAAGTACAACAGGTTCATCAGCATGTGATGAGAGAGATGAATTTACAGAAGAGGAACCATGCGATGTTTAAGCTCTCGGGTCTGATTTAGTTCACGCAAGGAGAACCCGTCCCTTCTCCTACAAATGGCGCAAGTGGACCCTCCTTTAGTACTCTGCAGCCCAAAACATAAAGAACAAAATAAAAGATAATAGGAAGTAGATCTTCCTCCAGTGGGAAGGGGATCAGGAGACGCAGAGAGAGGAGGGAAAGGGAATGAAGAAATCATTGAGATGTGTTACGCGTGTGCAGCAAGTCCCACAACAGTGTGGTCGGGTAATGCAAACAAGTTGGGTGGCAGGAGGCAGGGGTTAGAAGAAGGAAACGTCGTGTACACGAGCCTGCTCCCCATGACAAGTGCAAATGTGAACTTTTATGTCCAGCAAACATGTGCTAATCCAAAAAATAAATTTAGAAATATACTAATAAAACATAAAAAATAGAGGTGAGCTTTAAAACGTGGTCAGTTTGGTGTTGAGAAGCATGAATTGGTAAACTAGGGCTTACTTAAAGAGAAGAATACAATAATTAGCTCACTGATACGTCCCAGTTCAGCTACCTGGAAATTCCTTAAAGCTACGTGTTTCTCTTAGTGTCCAGTTTCGAAATACTAAATCTTACAGTCCAGTCTGTTTCTCCTACAGAGTTCGTTTGCTGTTTGGGAACAGAATAGGGGCAGCTGACAAGTGTAGGGGAGAGTATTTTATTGCTTATATTTTATTGCTTATTTTCTTTGCCTTTTCAGTGCATCCTTCGATTCTACTGTTAGGTTATGGGACGTAGACCGAGGGATTTGCATCCATACTTTGACAAAACACCAAGAGCCTGTGTACAGTGTAGCTTTCAGTCCCGATGGCAGATACCTGGCAAGCGGTTCTTTTGACAAATGTGTACACATCTGGAACACACAGGTACATGACTCAAATGGCTGCGTGCTCCTCTTTAAGTTAGCTTAGTTAGAAATTTGTCTGTGCAATCAGTGCCCTTCCCTGTTTCAGCTATTCGATGTGTGGCATTAGGTTAATGCTTAGTTTTAAAAACCTAAAAGTGTATTTGGGGGCAGTTTACAGCTAAATAAACCTCAAAACCAAACAGAATTATATTTTGGTATGTAGACCAGAATTTAGATAAGGAGTTGCATTATTTATTATTACTTATTAGGGTGAGTTTAAGATGTATTTGTTTAGGGGGCTGGGGATATAGCTCAGTGGAATAAGCGCCTGCCTAGCAAGCGCAGGGTCCTGAGTTCGATCCCCAGTACTGCCAAAAAAAAAAAAAAAAGATGTATTTGTTTAGATAAATGACATTTCTAAAAGAGTTATGTTTAAAGAAGCTATAAATGAGAAATAAAAGTATTAAAGGACAAGATTTATTGCTAAACATAATTTATCAGAGATATAACTATACGATCTTTTCAGGGACAGGGTTTAGAAATTGCTACAAGTAGAGAAAATAGCCTGTTGGTTTGTTTGTTTTAAAAAAACCTTACAGTTTTTTGCTCCGACCACTGTTTAACAGCAGTCCCTACGCTCGGCCTTTCCTTCCTGGCATAAATGGAGTAAATTAGTGTGAATCATTTTCTTGTTTGCAGCTGATCACTGCCATTTTTTTCTCACAAATTAGCTTTTATGAATCATCACTTTCAAATTTTCTTGATTAAGTTACACATTTGTATGGTTCAGAATAAATCCAAACATTATACCCAATTTACAGGTGAAAAATGAGACTTTTGTGTAGCCTTAAGTTTGTATTTTTCTTAGGAATCAGTTGAGAGCCCTTTTTCATAATGTAAGGGTTCACATTTAAGTTTTCTGTGCACCCTGATGATATTCTTCCTTTCTGAACTGAGCTACTAGGAGTTTTTGTGCACTACAAAAATAAGCCTTTTGTAAATTGTAAACCTTTCCTAGTTGAACAGTTATTAAGCCAGAATCTTTGAATATTTTGAATAAAATTTTAAGATAAAAATGCCTACTGTAATATTTTATCATTACTTTTTATATCTGCTTCTGTTTTCTGTTTGTAATGAGTATATGCCTGTGCCGAGTATGTTCATTGACTGTAACATACATGTTTTAAAAATTATTTCCAAATTATAGCTTTGTGCTTCTGGGAAAATTATGCCCTTCTTAAAAACTGAACAATAATTGAATATTTGTGAAAATTGGTCTAAATATAATATAAATTTCCATGTATCTTTGTTAGTCTTTTGTCGTTTATTTTCACTTTAATTATTTCAGATAGATACAGTGATACCTCAGTTCATGATCTCAGTTCTTTCCATGATTCTGGTCACAAACCAAACTGGATGAGAACCTGATCAAATTTCCCCACAAGGTCAACATTGAACCTAGCCACTGAATTTGATTTGGTTCTTATCCAACTCAGTTTGCAACCCGAATTGTGGAAAGAATCAAATTCATGAACTGAAATGCCATCTAGTAATAGTACAAGTATTCATATATCTATTGACTAAATTTGAGAGGAACTTTTTGCCTCTCTTATTTTATTGGCGGTACTGGGGATCGAACTCAGGACCTTGCGCTTGCTAGGCAGGCGCTTATTCCACTGAGCTATATCCCCAGCCCGCCTCTCTTATTTTAGGTCTTTCCTATTTTTATAGTAAAATGTTATATAGGTATAGCTAAGGTGTTTACCACTTTGCTTTCTCCTCTTCATTTGTAGAGGTAATAGCAGTCCTGCAGAGGCTGTTATTCCCATGAGAAATGATATATACTACTACTTTATGTGGTAAAATTGTACAGAAATGTTGTATATATCTTTTCAGCATTGTATTTTGCATCCTTTATAAAAGTTGTTGGATTGAATCCCATAAAAACAGATCTGGAATAATGGTGGGACTGCTCTGTAGGATCGTCTGAGTAGTAGTTTGAACATCCTTGCATATTTCCTATGCAAATGAAGGAAGGTTTCTGATGATTTTGTGTGTGTGTACGTGGAAATTATATGCCTATTAAAGAATATATGCCAAATTATTCTCCAAAGTACTTTATACTTCTAATGGCAGTGTTCAACAGCTGAAAAGGGATTTCCAGTTTTCCTCTCTTCTGAGAATACCCAGCTGTTAAATAGTTTCCAGTTTGATAGATGTGAAATGAAAGTTTTTAATTTGGTCTTATTTGATTATTAGTTTAAATATTTTTGCAAATGTTCAGTATCCAGTTGGATATTGTTTTTTCCAGTGTAGAGAATTCATAGAACACCATGCCCTCATTTTCCTATGTCTTTTCCTGGTTGCAACTTTATTAGCTGGTGGTCTCTGCATTCTTGGTTATATGGATTGACCATCTCCTAGGTCTTTCATCTTCCCGATAGACGCTTGTAATGTCAGTGTTCAGATTTATCAATCTTTTTTTTTATTTGATTAGTACTTGTCATAGTTTAGTACATTTTTTTAATATAAACGGCACTGAGGTCTCTAGTAGTTTTTCGTTAAGTATTTCAGCTTTATGTTTGGAATTGATTTGGAATTGATTTTATATACGATGTAAGGGTCAGATATGTTATCTTTCCGTCTAGAGAGTTGTCTTGATACCACTCTCATCTCTTCCAAGTTTATAAACACACATGTATGTTTTATTGCCAGTCTGTGTTTACAGACTTTCTTTTATTCCATTAGTAACTTTCATATATACCTGAACCTAAGGCATAGTTTTAGTAACTCATCATGTAAGTCATTATTTGTCAGAGTTGCTTTTCTGTTCCTGACATAGTCGTCTTCAGTATTTCTGAGAAAGACTACAGTTCTGTATTTTGTTTATGATTGCTTTGAGTTGTAGGTAAAATTGTTACCATTGACTTTATTACGCATAAATGTTATGTCGCCATTTGTCTTTTATTCCTTTGGTAGTTTTACAATTTCTTGATAAAGATTGTCTATCCTTTTCTTCTTAATTTATCCTGAGGTACCTTACAGTTTGTATTGCTATGAATGGCGTGTCTCTAAAAATATGTTCCTTACTTACTAGTTGTTACTCAGTTGTCGTGAGATTTGGATGTGCTATGGATGGTACTACTAGAGCTGTAAGGGTATTTGACCTGCTGTTCATATTGTATTGTTTATAAAATCTTATTTTACTTTGTTTTAAATTTAAATTTGAAAATAGTGAAATGGATCAAATGACTTTTTTAATACATAAGAAAGTCATTTTCTTTGTGACATACCTACAAATAGTTCATTTTCCTTTCGTTACTTGAGTAATGTGTTACCTGAGTTCTGGACAGGTAATTGTCTTATTTAAGTATGTATAGATTGGGAGATCCGACTCACTGGCCTTTCGATGTTACAGCATTGCTTTGTTAACCATACCTTGTTGGTTCATTATTGCCCAGTTTCAGCTTTGTGGTTGGTAAATGCTTTTGAAAGAAAATGTTTTGTTTTTAAACCCAAATGCAGATTGTAGGTCTATAGGTCAACTACAGATTTTGTTTTCGGTACCTTGGCAGACTTCAGATTTTGTTGGTACCATTCCTTTATTTCTTTAGTAACCACAGATATTCAAGGCCTACTATACTCAGGCTTTTTCTTATTAATCTCAGATTATGAGAACTTTTAGATTGTGGGAAGGGGAAACAACTAGACCCTCCCAATCTGATGAGCTATAATAGTGCATCTGTGGTTTGTGCCATCTAAACCAGACTGAATTTGCAGAAGAAAGCAAAGGAAAACAACCCAGGGGTTAGCTTAGGTGGACTGTCTGGAAACTTTGCGAGGCACGTGGCTCACTGCCATGTTTTTTTTAAGTAGCTGTGCCTGCTATCTCTAGCTTGCACTTCTAGTTTGTCATAAAGCTGCAGGCATCCCTTGAGAGTTTGTCCAGAGCAGTGCTCCGGAAGCATAACGTTTGTTTTCTAGTTCTCATAGCAGGGCCTCTGATACCTTGCTGTATTTAATAGATGCCTTTATCATAATATTTTTGGGCTGAGTTTTAATCCCTCAGTGGCAGTTCAGTGATTTGTTTTTATTGCCAAAAGAATCAAATAATTGTGACTCAGCTAAATTAATGATGAAATTGTTAGTGTTCCCCTTTTTTTCAGCATGTAACATCATGCAAGAATAATGTGTAAATCCTTATATTCTTTAGCTTTTTCTTTCAACTGTCCCTGATCCACATATAGTATAAACAACAGACTTACACTGGAGTTATCTTTAGTAGTTTGTCATACTTCCTCTGGGATGTTCTGACAAGGAAATTCTGAGTTAATTTTGTTCCTAGGTATATTGGCAGAACTCATGCACCCTTCAGCATAACAATGAAAATGTATTTCATGTTGTGCACTCAGAGCTTCCTTCTAGCTTTCGTTAGCTGTGTCTGAAAAGCCATGAGTGGTCATCGGCACTGGAGAAACTCAGTGTTAGAGTGATCTTTTGAGAACAGGCTGATACTATCTTTTTGTAAAAGAATTGTACCACCATCTAGCATTTCAAAATTTGTACTTATTTTGACGTTGAAGCTAAGTCCCACCTCTGGCCAATAAAAATAAAGCTACGTAGTATTTTTTATCTCACTGTTTGAACTACCTGCTATAATTTTAACACTCTGCGTTTCCCTTTGTAGACAGGTGCTCTAGTTCACAGCTATAGGGGAACAGGTGGAATTTTTGAAGTTTGCTGGAACGCAGCAGGAGACAAAGTTGGAGCCAGCGCGTCGGATGGTTCGGTAAGTGCAGCGCAGTTTCTGAAGGGCGGCGCGTGTGCACACTGGAGTGTGGCTCGCTGTGGCAGAGTACAGAAGCGTTCTTTGCTTACTTGCCTTTCTTCTGAAGGCCTTATACCTTTGCATTCAAATAATGTAAGGAAAATTAGGATTCTCCTTGTCAAACTGTGTCCTCATGATCAAGTAAGCAAGAGTTTTTATGTAGGTCTTTGTTGATGAGATTGAGTACAGCGGGGTGTCATTCTGCGAGGGACAGGAATTAATGCCCACTACTACTCTCCCAGGAAAAGTGTTGGCTTAGGAAGAGATGTTAGAGATAGTTGGTTCTTGCATTAGTTGAATATGTGGTGCTGAATGTTCAGGATGAAGTTGGCATCAAAACAAAAAAAGCACAAAAATACCAATTACAGTGTTCAGCATTCTAAACGCAAAGAGGACATGAAAAGAGTGTAGCAGTTTTCTGTTTACTGAAACCGTAGCTTAATGTAATATGTGGTGTCACTCACTACGGTCCTACAAAATTTTGTGTGCATTTTTTTCCTACTTTTTAATGACCAGAGTAACTCCTGGGTTTTTCTCTCCTGTAGTGTTAAGTCATGATTGTTTCCTCCATTTACTTAGACTGCATGTCTAACTTATGTTGGCTAAGCCCACATTTCCACGATAATACTTCATTGGTATTCTGAACACAAAACTTAGAAACAGATTCCAAATTGTACTGTAGGAAGTTTAAACTTGAAATGTACAATAAAATTCTGAATGCAGTTGTCGAATGTTTTAATTTCTTGCAGGTTTGTGTATTAGACCTTCGGAAATAGCGCTACTAGTTGGAAGCCATGGACCGACTATGAATGTGTACATACAAAACGTCTGCCCCCACCCTGTACTGCTATAGTCCCACCTGAACCATGGCCAGCCCACGACAGCCAAATCTAAAAGAAATATATACATACAGTGTATATAAACAAAATTGCACCCTGAAGATGACAGAGTTTTGTCACAGCTTGTGAATTCTGTTCACCAAGTGCTGGAATCTAATCTGCTGTGCCCCTAAAATAGCATTTAGAAGTTTTGGATATGAAAAACAGAAGAGAGAAAGAAATATACGTTATAAAAGCAGACCATACATGTACCAGTTTTGGGATACTAATGACAGCTTTGTTTCTTCCCTTTGAATCAGCAGACACCATGGATTATATTCTTTTTTTCCCTTCGGTAGTGCGCAGTTTGTATGTACAGAGAAAATGGACTTATAAAAACTTGCAGCAGTAGTTCTTGCTTTTAAATTTTGTTTTTGGTTTAGATTATGGATGCATGAAGTAAGGGAGTGAATCAGTTTCTTTATATTTTTTTCACCTTTTAAACAACAAAAAAATTCTTAAAAATACTTTTATGCATTCTTTTTGAAGAGGTAGATGTTTGGTACATTTTATGGCTCTCAGAGCATATATTCAATTGGTGCATATTGTTGAAGAGGGAATTGGAAATTAAATGAAAACTTGACTTCGGGCATGTCAATCTGTAAGACACATCCAGTAAAAGGGTATTATGCTCTCTTTTTTGTGGGTTTTTTGTTTGTTTGTTTTCTTGTTTTTGGTGATGTGGCTTAAATACAATAGCTTCCTTTTTGGGACGTTTCTGCCAATTAAAGACTAGAAGGGCACAAAAAAATTTTTTTAATACCACAGAGAAGATACATTTAAAAAAATCTTCTGATGTTTTGTAGCCATAACTAAATTATGGTTAAAATGTGCACTATTGTGAAAAGGAGCAAAGTAGTTTTGGATTTTTTTGTTTTGTTTTGCTTTGTTTTCTAAGAGATTAAAATGTTTCAGGATAAGGATTAGCTTCTCCAAGTGTCCATCATTCTGTATAGAAGCTTAAACTATGTAACGTAACCAAACTCCAGTATTGAAAATCTCTCATGTTATTTTTCTTTATACAAAGCAAGATAACGGCATATAACACTGCCATTACATGGCAAAATGTTTGCTACCTTAGTTTGAAAAACAATCTTTAAAATAAAAGACTTGCTTCAAGGTGTTTTTAAATAGCAGTGATTCTGAATTCTTTTCAAAAGTATAATTGCACTAACCTCCCTGCTGCTCTGAATCTGCATTTGTGGTACTTGTGACTACATTTTTTCAAGTATAGATAGATTTAAGCTGCTATTTTTTTCCGGTAATCACTACTATATCATGTCTTTTACTCTGTTTATATCAAGTATTTTGTTAAAGAAGTAGCTATCAAATCTCCTTGTGCTCATGCAACTAAAAATGAAATATACAGATAAATGTTAGCACGAGGCCATGTGTATGTGTATTAACAGGGGTCGTCATGATCATAATAACCCAGGAGTGTCAAGTTCGAAGAAAATAGTTGTCAAATTTATACCTTAAAATTTTTAATTAAATACTTGCTTGTTACCAAGCTTCGCAAATGAAAAACACTACTCCTGTCACTAATTACTTTGAGGCCTTTACTACTAAAATTTTAGCCTGAGTTCTAAGTTTAAGTAGAAACTGATTTAACCCAAGTAATGCAGCTTTGATTTGCAGCATTTGTTGTTTTGCTATTTTTACAAAACAGCATTGATTGAAGCAAGTCTTGGTTTTACTAAGGTAGGGTAGCGTTTGCTATTGGTAAGAGAGTAAATACACTTCATTTCACAATACATTGTTCTATGTGCCCCAGTTGTTGTTAGTGGGGACTATGATACTGTAATAATATTTTTAAAACTTACATCCAGAGAGACAGTCATTCATGATGGTTTCGTGCCAGCTGTTTATAGGGTTTTGGATCACATTAGAGATATTTAGAACTTATTGCCCTGTGACTTATGTAGGAAACCTAATATGCTGAGTATCTGGCACTTGAAATCCTGCTTTTCTTGCTAGAGGTCCACATCTATGGTTGACCTCTGTTGTTGTTTAAAAAAAAATAAATAAAAATTTAAAAATCTGTGCAATAATTTTTAAATGTGCTCCCAGGAATAGACACAAATGTTTTGAGTATGTTTAAGCTGCATTTTCCTTTAGTAATGCATTTGTCAATTGCACTGAACTTAAATCTGAAAGTCAGAGATGATTACTGGTAGTACTTTCGTATTTTGATATGGACAGTTTATTCATTTGCATACAGTTATTGACTTCTTTCCCCAGCTGATTAAAAGATAGCAAGAAATTCTGCAGTATAGCTGCCAAAATAGACAGCTATGTTTTTATGATACTGTCATCTTTTCTGTTTTTTTAAATTCTTTAGCAATTTTACTTTAGCATAATAGTCACAATAGGACATAGAAAAGATTATAAACGCAGAGCTTTATTATCCTGAAGTCTGGGGTCTTTTAAGTGTGAACTTCTCCGAAAGGCGTCCACTGTGTAGGCCAGGGTTCTTCACGAACACACAGTTGTTTGTTTTTGCTGCTGTTCTCAACGTCCTCATTGCCTGCTGATGTGCCACGATGCTGCTCCTGTAGGAAAACATAAGATCGTCTCTAATTCGAGCAGTAACATGTTTGCAAGTGACGAAGTTTCACAGCCTGTCAAGTTCTGTGTTTGGGGTTCTTACTCATTTTTCTATTCTTCCCTAACAATGTACTCCTGAAGATCAGGTTGTACCCAGCGGCTTTCTGTGGTGCTCATTGTAGACCAGCGTCTTGTAGCACTACCGTAAGACATTCGCAAGGAAAGACAAAAGGAAAGTGAATGAATACTCCTTGATTAGAATAGAGTGAAGAAAGCAGCTGCCACTCTTAAACATCATAAAGGAACAGCTTTTTCTCCACGTAGGACATTCTCACATTTGTTCCAACCCCCTGTAGTACATCAGGTAATATCATTGAGTTCCAAGTGGCTTTTAGAAGTGGTAACTGGTAATTTCCTAATAGGTCTTAAGAGTGTATCAAATTCTGTTTTAATTAATTATTCTCTAGGTAAGTATGTTTTAGGATTAAACATCTTTTACAGATACTGAAAGTGCCTCCTTTTGTGGTGTAAAAAACAAATTATGGTGCAAAAAGTAATCACTAGATTGAATTACATGAAGGTTTTTTGCTTTTTGACATATGAAAATGTCAAGAGAAAGGCCAAAGATTTGTACTTTTTCACTTATAAAGCACTCCTTTTTTCCCTAAACTTCTTCCTGTCGAATTAGATTTAACGAGAGAGTACTATTTTTAAGGAGCTATCTGTTTATGTAGAGTGATTTTGTTAAGAGTAATGTAGACTATAAATGAGTAGAGGCCTAAAGAGGACTGTGCATTTCTGCTATGTAAAGGAATCACAAATATCATACTGCGGCAAGCAAAGATGACAAGTTTTACTAAGAAAAATAAATTTCAAATGCACTGTTTATTCTTTTAAGACAGTTTTCATTTTCTTAAACCCGCTGTACATTTCTGCAGAACTTGTGTTCATTCTCACATGCTAAGGAGGGTACTTGCATATGGTGAATTACTGTCGACAGTTTCCGCAGAAGTCCTATTTCCGTGGACCAACATTGTGGCATGGCAGCAAATGCCAACATTTGGGGGATAGCAGCAAACCCGGAAGAGACCCTGGGGTGGTGTTTCTGTTTGTCTGTTTTGTTTTTGTTTCCCCTCTCCCTTTCTCTGAACCAGCAGGGATGGAAGGAGAGTAGGGAAGTTAGGAATTACTCTTTCCAGTAGTAGCTCTGAAGTGTCACATTTAATATCAAGTTTTTAAAAACATGATTCTAGTTAAATGTAGGAGTGGCAAAAAGAGGAAGTGTTCACTTTTTTAATACACTGATTTAGAAATTTGATGTCTTTCAGTAGCTCTGAGGTATTGATAGCATTCTTTATTTCTGCCTTTATGTTGACAGTGTTGAAGCAGGGTGAATAACTAAGGCATATTATTTTGTTTTCCTAGTAAGCCAGCCATTCATGATGTTTTCTTTGGAATTCTGGATAAGTTCAAGAAAACATTCTGCATGTTAACTCTAGTCTGATGTACTTACTGTGTCATTACAAATAAAAACATGCAGACTGCATTCTGTAGCTCTGTAACCCTTGAATACAGAAATAATCTTCTTTCCTGACTTTGACATTGTAGCTATGTTTTCATTTTGATTTTTACAAATCCTTTGGGTCTAATTCTGTGAGCCTACCTATAGCACTGGATTAAAATGTCTGCATCATTTCTTTAGTTATCCAGTTAACTTTAAAACTGTTGTAAAAGTGTAAACCAGCCCATGACAGTTTTTTGTACATGTTAAAGAACTTTATTGTTCAGTTTTCATGATTATTGTGTAAGGAAGACTGATACAGATGTTCTGTGCTGTCCTGGACCATGTTAATTACACTTACGATGTATTTTGGTTTCACACCCCGATGATTTGTCCCTACAACCCTTTCATCCTTTCTAGGCACATGTGTTGTTGTTGTTGTTCGGTTCCCCTTTGCATTGTATTGCTTTGACAACTGTAATTTGAATCAGATCTGAAAGAGGTCCAGAATAAAATATATTTTGATATTTATGTTTGCTGTGTACATATATAAAACCTTTGATATCTATGTAGTTTGTACAGACTATTTACTAGTTAAGAGAGAGGGATGGTATTGTTTACAATCTCTTGTTTACATGCTAATTGCTTTTATCCAATGTTCTGTAGAATAAACCTTTTTGTTCTGAGTTAGTTTTCATATTAACATGTCTATTCTCTCCCTTACTGATGTTTCCAATTATAATAATAGCTGCCATCAGAACCCAGACCACTGTTTTTCATAAACATTGTTTTCCAGGATATGTACCTCGAGCCCATAGGTGAAATTAGAAATTTTGCTATTTTATTACTTCTTGTGGGAAATAAGATTTATTTAAATGAAGGGATTATTTTCTATTTTTTATTAAAGAATAATAGAGCATCTAATCAGCTAAGGGAAAGCAATTACTTTTTTGAGTTATTCTGAAAAATAATAATTATATCTAAAAGATACAATTCACAGATTAGAGACCTGCTTCATGTGTTTGCTTAATGTGCAGTTGAGCACAGAACAATGAACACGTTAAAGATTTAGGGTGGAGGGTCAGCTTCCTTACTGACGTTGTTCTCTTCATGTAAACCAATTATAATTTAATTATTTCTGTCCTTAACTAGTTTGTGTCACTACAAACCTAATAATCCATGAGAAAAGATATGAGACACCTTTCAGATTTAATCCCAATTGCTTTAGTACTATTTGGAGACATTTTAATAAAGAATCATTGAGCATAGTTTTTGCTGTGTTTTTTAAAAATTTTCTTTCTCACACCTTCTATCTTTGCTTTTCATTTCTTTAAACAGAAACAAATACAGGCATACCCTCACCATGTTTTATTTAGAGAGAAACCACTGCAGCTACTAAAACGAACAGCTGTTCATTTAAGGGGTTAACTTTTATTGCATGGCATAGATTGTTAATAATCTGTATTTTATAGTTTTCCAAAGTGGTGTACTTCTAAGAATTTGAATCCATGTGAGCTTGAAGTTAAATGGAAATTAATTTGAGCAGTTATTAAAGGGACTTTTTAATTTCATAATTCTAATACTTTACCGTTGATAAGATTTCTTACCTATTATAATACATAGCCATTTAGTCTAAAGCTTATTGTTTTTACAGTATATTCATTTGAAAAATACAGTGAGGGAAAAGCCCCTGTGGACAGTGGTTTTCTGGTGCTTTTCTCTGCTGTACCAAAGGTCTTTGTCAACAATGAAATGTTAACCCTATGCTACTTTTCTGCATGCTTCTTAAATGTCCTATCTCAATGCTTAATTGTCCTAACTTGTAATATTTTTGTATTAAATTTTTTAGGATTTCCTTGTAACTTCTTTATAACATAATATATTAAACACAAAGTATTTAGTAAAGTACAGATTATAATTACTAATGTTTCTTGGCTGTTGGGTTTATATGATTAGTCGGAAAGACACATTCTTAGAACTAGGAACAGAGAAATCTACACTGAAAAAGATAGCACTTCATTCATTTATTCACAGTTGTGTATTTGAAAAGAACTTCTAACATATTAATCCAGTGTTGTGTTACCGGATAGAACAAAAAGCATAGGTTGAACAGCCCCTGGCAGCACTGCTATAGAGAAACACAAGCACTGCTTGAGTACCTCAGGTGGTCAAGCTCTTGTGTTACAAGTCCAGTCTTCCTGGACTCATTCTGAGGCCAGATTTTTGAAAACATCAGTTTCCAGAAGGTTCAATTTACAAAAGTTTTGAAAGTGTTCACATTCCAGTACCTCTTCTTCATAAACACACTGGCTTAATGTGCACACTCTACTGCATTTGTTGTCTGATTTTCTTCTGGTTAGATGAGGAAGTCGTCCTAGTTAAGGCTGAATTCTGCACCTTCACCATGGATACTATGATAGTATAAAGTCACCAAATAAAATTTAATAAGACAATGTATTTTTAATATTGCCAGCTGAAATGGGTGAATATTTTAATGTGTGAGTGTAAAGCTTGAAATTGAGTAAGTCTGCTGTTGAAGTAGTAAAGTGTTAAGATAAATCAAAATTAAAGAGGTAAGTTCATTTTAATTTTTGAAAAGTGTTAATTAACTTGGATGTGTGCGTTAGAATCTTTTAAAAAATGCCTGACCCTGCACTTTGCCTCCTGACTAGATAGATAAAATGCTGGCTCAATGTACTTAAATTCATGTTTCTTTTGCACCATACATGATGGGTTAGGGGAATCATTGGCATGGTTTATTTATAACGTAGAACACAGGCTTACGAAAAATTCACGTGCAACATAGAATTCCCTTTCCTAACTCTTAACCAGCTCATAAGTGGTTCACTACGCTGCTAACACTTGGATAACTGTCCTTAACATTTTTAGTGCATAATTTAGAGAAAAACAAAAACATAGTAAGTAAAGTGATATTCATTGACTTCACTTTTTCACTGTAACCATCAGGGACTTTTGCTTAGTATGCCCCTATACTGTAGATGTAGCATGACTGTAAGATTTAATAGTACACGTTCTGGTCAGGATGAATCTGAGCACAATCACTGTTACTGTTTGACCAATGTTTCCCCATACATGAAGTGGGGTTAGTGATGCCACACTCTCCTAAAAATAAGGCCTGCCTATAAAGTAAGCTTGTGCTGTATTAATAGGTGGCCTTTGCCGTGGCAGTGCCAGCGTCATGCAGAAGACGTCACCATTGTTCTACCTATTGATTACTCTTATGAAAAAGGCTGACGTTTCTGATTGTTGGTTAGGTCTTATTTTTGGAGAAACAAGGTAGTAAATAGTTTGGTTATAAGGATTAAGATTTGAATCTCTAAAGCCCTTACTGAATAATTCCTTGATGTATAAAGTGTACTGTTACCATTTTGACTTTTCATGGCCATGTTGTACAATGAAATATAAGTCCTTTGACACACATTGTAATTTTTCACTGATTACTGTTGCAAGCAGTAGGCAATAAATACTTATGCATAAGGAAGATTCAGTTGATTCTGATGCACCCCTGATTAATAGCTACTTCAAAGAATATGTAAAACTTGCTACCCCTCTACTTCGTGACATTAACTTAATCTTTTATTTTACCTTTTTATTTATTTTAAAAATAAAACATTAACAAACATCCATTTACAAAACAGCATAAGAACAATACAAACAGTACAGAGTTACAAAGTGGTAGTAAATTAACAATGGTTGTTGTATTATGTATTGATATCTTCAAAGTGGTTTCTCAGGAAAACAGATATGCATAATAAACAAGTAAACTGTTAGCTATCCTGTATGTACATATATGCATAATTTCCCCTAATTTCCCTTCTCCTTTCCCATACCCCTGCTGACCCTTACTTTTGAGCATTTTCATTTCATAATGTCTATCATTACCTCCTAGTTTTTATTCACTCTTTCAGGTTCTTACACTAGTGAGGCAATATGTTACTTATACATGCAGGTCTGACTGACTTCACTTATAAGTATGGTCTGTAATTGTGACCATTTACCTATAAAAACCTTGAGTTTATCTATCTTTATAGCTGAATAATATTCCATTATATTAAAGTACCACAATTTATCCAGTCTTCAGTGGATGGACATCTGGGTTGCTTCCACAATTTAGCAATTACAAATTGCGCCGCTATGAACATGGGTGCACATACATCACTGATCTTCTGGGAAAGTACCCGGAAGGGGAATAGCTGGGTTGAATGGGACCTCTAGACCTACTTTGCTGAGGAATCTCCAAACTGCTGTCCACATTGGTTTCACCAGTCTGCATTCCCACTAACAGTGGAGAAGAGTTCCTATTTCTCCACAACCTCGCCAGCATTGTTACTGGTTGATTTCTTAATGCTGGCCAATTTTACTGGGGTGAGGTGAAATCTCAACATTGTTTTAATTTGCATTTCTCGAATGGCAAATGATGTTGAACTGTTTTTATGTATTTACTTGCCATTTGTATTTATCTGAGAAGTGTGTATTCATCTCAACTGCCCACTTTTGGATTGGGTCTTTGAATTTGGCAGGGCTGATTTTTTTAATTTTTTGTATGTTCTAGATAGAAGACCTTTGTCCAAGGGACAGTCAGATAAAATTTTTTCCCAATTTGTGGGTTTTCTTTTTACTCTGCTGGTGATTTCTTTAGATGTGCAGGAACTTTTCAGTAGGATGAGATCCCAGTTGTTGATTCTTTGAAGTATTTCACATGCAGTTAGGTTTTTGTTCATGAACTCTCTGTCTACCCCATGTCTTCAAGGTTTTTACCTACTTTCTCTTCCAATAGATTTAGTGTTTCTGTGTTAATATTGAGATTTGTGATCTATTTTGAGTTTGGTGCATGGTGATAGACTTGGGTCTATTTTCAGTCTGGCAGGTGGCAAACCAGTTTTTCCAGCACCATTAAAGAGGCTGTCTTTCTTCAAGTGAGTTTCTTTGACCACTTTATCAAAGTTCAGGTGGCTGAGTGTGTTTGTGGTGACTTTTAAAAGAAATAATTTAGGAATTTACAGTAGGGAAATTTCTTGGGTAAGGTATAGTATATACTTACTCAACATAGATATAAAGATGAGAGAAAGAAGGGACCAGGGATGTAGGTCAGTGGCACAGCACTTAGCTGGCAAGTGCAAGGGCACGAGTTCAATTTCTGTACAAAAGGGAAAAAGGAAAAATTTAAACCAATATGGCAAACATGAGGCAGGAGTTAGCAGAAAGCTAATCCCTTAAGCCTCTTAAAATCAGGTACTAAAAGCTGAAGGTTTGACTAAGATTTTGTTAAACATGCAGATTTTCCTTCTACTACCAAGCACAATATACACAATAAACCTAATCGCAAACTTATTTGAAAACAGATTCCTACTTTCTATGCCAAATGAGCACACACTATAGAGTGTTTTGCTAGGACTACAGGTTTTTTTGTTTTTTGAGTCTTCATTCTTTTTTTCTTCAAATATTTGGTGAGTATCTGATACATTCCAAGGCATGTGTCTGGCACTGGACATACAATAGTGAAGTAGAGAAAACAGGCTCTGTTCTTGTGAAGTGTGACAAGGAAAGGTAGTTCATTAAGTGCTATAACAAAAATTAGATTAAAGCATCTAAAATTACTTTTTCTAATCTTCAAAGTAATGGCAAGATTCAAGTGGTTCAACCTAATTTGAGGTACAATTTTTATAAAAAAAAGTACCTAAAAATTAAACCTCATGAACTGTTCAATGAACTGTTTAACTGTTTAATGAACTGTTTAATCTCTTTGCCTGTCATGATTAAGAAATCGAAGGTAATGTAATTAACCACCAGAGGAGACATATGTAGGTACAGGTACAATGTGGGCCAGACAGGAATGTACACATTTGACTTATTAAAGATGATTGGCCTACTTAGTTACTGACTTTACAGCCACAAAATCAGAGATATTGGAAACTTGTGCCAATCCGTATTTGTCCCTCTCCTGAAAGTCTCTTGCCTACCAGTTTTCTGAGGTAAGAGAGTGTGTACATCAAAGTACTTACTTCATTAATAGCTGCTACCTAAGGTACTTTTGTCATCCAGGTCAACTCTCTGCAGAACTGAGCTTTGCCAGTCAAAAGGATGCTCAATCAACCTCATCTATAAACTACTTAGAAATGGCCTCAGGTCCTATTGAAAGAACTAATGGATCGGAAATCTCAGGTACACGATCTCCCACATAAATTGTATGCATGTGGAAGTGTCCAAATCAAAATAGAGTATGTTACACTTCACCTCTTCCTGGTGATCTTGAATTCCTTAAGACTACCAACAAGTCTTGAGACTCCCATAAAGGAAAAGAAGTTTCAAAAAGTAACCCTGGCACAGTGTACTAATTAGTACATGCAGTGGAAGAAACACTACCATATCTAAATTGCTTCAAAGGTTTCTCGGACACTAATCTCACTTTAATAGTGACACAATATTTCAGGTTCTGATGCTCTGTAAGTTCTCTGTCTGCTTGTGTCCTTATCCTGTAAACTGGGCAATAACAATTACCTAACCCAGATAGTAAGGGTTAGGTAAGATGGTGCCCGTATGTGTTTAAGCACTGTACCCATGACATAAAGCAAAAGACAGATGAGTATGGTAGAGGAAGCTAAGATGGTCTGTGAGAAGCCGAGGTTCCCATCCGCTTTTGTTGGGATTTGTTTACACCATGCACTTTATATTCTATATCCCCAGGAAGTTCAGTTCTCTCAGCCTGACTTCATCATTTGAAAACTTCCGTGGATTCATTTACAAATGGGGCTAGTGAATTCTGTCTTCAACGCATCCCTGGGTATTAGAGGCTTTGTGTGTTCTTTTGCACAGAAACAGTAGTTAGTTACAGTATATTATTAACATTTTCCTTCTCTTAGAACTCGTTTGATCATTGTCAACATAAGTCAAGAATTCCCACTGTGAAAACGTTTATTCCATCCTAGACCTACTGCCACAGAACATGTGTAGAGGGATGATTGCCTGTCTGCATTTTACACCAGTTCTCCACATGTTCCCAAAGGGCACTAAAACTGAGAATCATGCTTCTGCTGTCTTCTGCCAATCACCACTGCCATGGTGATGTCTGAGGCCAATGTGGCCTTTTCCTCATAAGTTAAAAAAAAAAAAAAAAAAAAAAAAAATCCTGGATTCCCAAAGACTTTGGGCCTAGAAATTCGGCAGTCTTTTAGGAGATGTCCAGGCATTGACCACTTCTAAATCTGTCCTAAAACATAGTCATGTAGTCACACATTCACTTTTCCTTTTAAGCTAGTAATTACATAGTGTTTTGTTGACCCCAGTAGCCTGGTATCACCAGTCTGCACTGTTACTGATTTTTATTTCTCCACTACTCTAACTAGAGCTAGGGAAGTGGATGACAAGTGGTAATAAAAACTAGCTCTGTGTATAGTGTTTTAATAATCCCAACTTACAAAGAAATCAGCACCCCAGGTAATTAATAGGGGTCCCTAAGTTTAGAGGATACACCTAGGACTGGTGTTGGTAACACTGAGAAGTTGTTCCTGGTGCCTGGGAAGACTCCCATGTCTATTGGAAGGAACCAGCTGTGGACTGCCTTGAAGGCCACTATTTTAAGTCTGAGCTTAGGTACGTTTAGTGTGTAGACTTCTTGGGATAGATTCAAAGCTGTGCTGTAATCAGGAGCCTCATCCTATCATAAAGTTGTCAAGATTGTGCGGGTTGAGGCGGAGGCTAAGTGGCCAGGGACCAGGAAGTGGCCTCTAGCATCTGAGGAAGCTTTGCCTCCTTCCCATGTTCAGTCATGCACATCTAGCCATACTGAGATACATCTACCTCCTGCAAAGTGGCGCAGGCTGGCCTTAAATGTGTGATCCTCCTGCCTCAGTCTCCCGAGTGCCGAGATGACAGCTGAGTACCACCTCACCCAGCTGTCTGTCTTAATTCTTAATCTTTAGATTCAATTTAGGTTTCAGACTGGCCAGCCACCTACTCGTTGCCCACCTGCCTATGCTCTGAGTTTAGTGTCCCCATTTCCCTCTCAGCTCTGTTTATAGAACTGTTCCTTGCAGTGCTCTTAACACTAGGTTTCTGAAGAGCAAAGACTGTCATATTCACCTTTAAGTTCCCCGAGTCTGATACAGCTCTGGGAAACAGATGTTTGATTGATTAATGTGGGGTGTTGACAAGGGGAAAAGGTCCCCCTAAGGATGACTGACTACAGGAGTTTATAATAAGGCTTTTGGGGCTGGGGGTATAGCTCAGTGGCATAAGCACTTGCCTGGCAAGCGCAAAGTCCTGAGTTCGATCCCTGGTACCGGAAAAAAAAAAAAAAAAGGCTTTCCTGGAAAGTAGACTGTAAAAAGGAGAAGCTGAACTACCACAGTAAAAGGGCTACCTGTTTCATAGGGACGTGAACTTCAGTAAGTTGCTCTGCGTGTGATCATCAGCTTCCTATTTGTAAGAAATATCTGCCTAAGACATCTTGCTGTTCAGGATTAGCAGTCATGTAGCTCATTTAGCATGGGGACTGGCAACAACGAGGTTTGTGCACATGGCATTATCACTATTTTTACTGTTACAAATATGCCAGAGGAAACATTTCTATAACTGGATGATTTGTTGAAAATAATTTGTTTTAATTAACAGTAGTGATATAGACAGCAATGCGGAAGTCATTTATCAAACTAACTTCTTCACAACCCTATCTAGCTATGAACGAGACATTTTAAAATATGTAACATTTTTGCACGGAACCATTGTATAACGGTGTGTGATCAGTTCTTTTGTGTTAGTCCATCTGTCTTGCCCTTTGTGGTTACTACATCTTTTGCATTGTCAAGAACTGGGAAATGCATCTGTAAAATCAGTTGCTCTAAACATCCATTCTGTAATCTACCATTTCTACAGAAGCATCTGGCACTCATCAGCATTAAGAATCAGAGTTGTAAAGGAGTTCCGCTGTCATTGCCCTTTCCCTTGCCTTGTGTTTCAGTCATGTCTCTTAGACTTCAATTTTGAAACATTAATCAAAATCAAAATGGCGCTTTCTTGTGTTTGGTCACCTTTGTCTGGCATAGGCCTTTTTTCCTATGTAACTTTTATTGTAAGGCAGGTTATGTGTATCTGGTACCTGTGTAAAGAGAAAACCACAGTGTAAATTTTACCTGCCTTTGATCAGGATTATTGGGCACTGGTAACTAAACTGTTGAGCAATTTATATGAGGAAGAGGCTTTAGGACATGTAGGATGAAAAATTAAGTCACTGAGATTTTACAGATTGTTGTAGCATAACTGCAAATGCTGACTGATACACTCTTCAACCATATGCTAAGCTGGAAGGTTTTCTTTGTAGAATTAGCCCCTCCTACCCATGTAATGTTCTAGACACTTTCATTTATAAACATAAACCAGTAAAATGTATTTTGACATAAAGGATATTACTGTATCCTTGTTTTTGTATACGTTAATTTTATTTCAGTTGGAATACTAAAACGTCTTTCGTTGACATTGTTTAAACAAGCCTTATTGGGTTCTAACAAAATAAAACTACATTTAAATTGTACAGTTCTGTGTGTTTTACCATATGCATGTGAAATAATAATCACATTTCAGAAAATGAACGTGCCCATCACTTCAAAAGTTCCCTGTTGCTCTTTGGGAATTTATCTTACCTCTCCCTCTTTTGCCCCACTATTCTGAGCTAACTGCTGATTTACCTTCTGTCATTATAGGTTTGTTGACACTTTCTAGAGTTTTATGAAAATGGAGTCATACATTATTGGTTCCCTTTGGGTGGAACAGTCTGTTTTCTTCAGGCACAATTATTTGGAGATTCATCCATGTTTTATCAATCACTCCCTTTTGGAAGAATTACTTTTTGCCAAACAGTACACTATTGTATAGCTACATCATAAATTATACCATTATATTATTAGTAACAACCTATTAACATTTGAGTTGTTCCCACTTTTTGCCTGTGACTAATGGTAGCATTGTGAAGAATCATGTACAAGTCCTGTAAGACATAATTTCATTTCTCTTCAGTAAATACCTAGGAATAGAATGCCTGGGGAAATGTGTGTTTATTTTTTGAAGAAACTGCCAAATGTTTCTAAAGTGGCTACACTATGCTATTTTTACATTTCAGCCAGCAGCATGTGACAATTTTAGTTGCTGTTTCCTCACAGCCTTCATTTAGTTAGTCTTGAAAAAATAATGTCTTCTAAGTAATTCTGGATGTATAGAAGAGTTGTAAAGAGTACTGTAAGTGTCCATATGTCCTTTACCCAGTTTTCCTGGTAGTAATAGCTTTGATGTACTTAGAAATTAAGAAGTGAACATTGGCACAGTATTTTCAATAAAAGTAATGTCTATGCAGACTTTTCCAATTTCCCACCAAGGTCCTTTCCGTCCCAGAATACAGATCAGGACACCACAGTGCAATGTGTTTCCTCTTCTCCTCCAATCTGTGATGCTTTGTCAGACTCCTGCTTCTTACGTTCTTGCTGTTTTGCAAAGAATTTGATCAAGTGTTTACAGAATGGTGATGCTTTTCGTGGTAAGGCTGGTGGAGCAGATTTGGGGAAAACTCAGGGAACTTAAATGCTCTCACTTCAGCATTATAAGAAGGTACACTGTAAAAGCATGATTGTTAGTGTTAACTTTGAACTTTGGCAAAAGCAGTACCTGCAGGATTTCTCCACTGTCAAAGTTACTTTTTATGCTTTTCCATACTCTTTTCATTAGGACTGAGTTACTAATTCCAGACCAAAGGAAAGTTTAGCTCCATCTCTTAAAGGGAGAGTATCAGTCTATGGGTTTAGGATAAAATCATATCAATAATTGGTACATATCTTGGGAGGAAACGTTAAGAATGTGCAAATAGTTTATTTCTCCTTCAGGTTTATTCTACATGAGGATTTTGCCTGCACCAAGTATTATTGGAGTATATTTTCTTTTTACATGTTTACTAATATGTTAATCATATATATTAGTGAGATACAATGTGGTATTGTAACACATGCATGATTTTGTGTTTCCCTCATGCCTTTATATTTTATTTGGAATTCTTCTCTAAGGAAAATTCTTGAATTCACTCACACATGCATTCAATCATTTATTTGTACTAATGCAACGTTTGGGAATCGCCAAGTTGGTGTCTCTTTCCTGACACCAACTGCAAACTGGGGTCCCCAAGACCAACCTCAAGTTCAGTACTTCCTTGGAAGGACTCAAAGAACTCAACAAAGCCATTGCACTTAAAATGATGGTTTATTACAGCTGAGGGATATTGATTAAAACCTGCCAAGGGAAAGGGCAGAGGTGCAAGACCAAGACACAAGCTGCTTTCTCATCAGTTCCCAGTGAGGTCGTGCGCCTCTTTCAGCTCCACACACACTACAGTAAGTCCCTGACTTGGGAACAAGTTCCATTCTAGGAGAATGTTCATTTGTTTGTAATCTGACAAAATGAGTCTTATACAGCACATCTGTGAAAGTTTGCAACTTGAATGTTTGTAAGTCAGGGACTTACTCTACTGCCAAGTAAATAAGCTCTCCAAAACCTTGCTGTCCAGATTTTACTGGGGCTAAATTGCACATAAGTGACCACTGTACCCAGCTGAAAAGTATTTTAGAGAAACCACCTAGCTGAGGTCAAAGGGTAAACTGATACCCAATGGTCAAATCTCCCATACTCCATGTGAATCACATTGTTAGCGTGGACTGTTTCGCATGTCCAAAGACTACCGCCAAGTAAACCAGGAGGATCTTCTAAGGCATAGAAGTTAACGACCAGAAGTCAGGGGCAAAGACTGAATCTCAGTTTAGGCTAGGTTAATTTTTTACTGCACTGTAAGTATAGATGTAAAGGTATTTATTTTTTTCTTTTCAGTCAGTCAACAAACATCTGCTGAATGCTTTATTCTTTAGAATCCAATACTATCATTATTTTATTGCTTCTGTCATAATTTCTTTGCCCATTGAGAGCTTTTTTGGGTAGGTCATGTAACCTTTGACATGTCTCTACCCTTTTTTAAAAAATCCTTGGTCACTTCAAGCATTTTCTCTGCCCCAGCCATAAAATAAGTCATTTTCTTCCAAGAAATCTGTTTCCTTTAATTAGGAAATGCTATTTACAAACCAGACCTACGCTTTGGCTGTGTTCGGTGCTATTTAAGTGGCCAGTGTCTATAGCTAGTATTCAGATCTCACCCCACTCCCACAGGGTCTCATATATCCAAGTGCCATGACTGCTGTAACAGATTACCACAAAGTAGTGTCTTAGATAAGATAACTTAAATATGGTGTCTTAACTTCTCTGTAGTTCTGAAACCCAACTGGTCTGGCAGGACTGAAAGTCAAGACCCGACTTGGATTATTGTGCTAAAATGTGTCAGAAACAACTGATTTCCAACGTACAACTTCCACTTAGACTTCGTTATATTCTACAATGCAAAAGCCAAGGCTGGACTAACCAACTGACCGGGCTGCATCTTCCCTCAGGCGGAACCCTTGCCCTTCTTACCTTCCGAGGCTGCCCACGTTCCGTGGCTTGTGGCCCGCTTCCCCCACTCCCAAAGCTGGCAGAGCTGCCCGAATTCTGCTCGTGCCGCCACCCCTCTCGCTTCCTCGGTCTCTGCCTGTCTTCCCTTTATAAGGACCCTTTATCCCCATAGGCCACCTGGACAATCCAGGCTGATCCGTTTTAAAGTCAGCTGATAACCACTGTGTTCACAGATTCTAGGGGTTAGGATATGAACATCTTTGGGCAGAGCGGGTAGAAGTGAAATTCTGCCTACCAGATTTCATCATATCTCTTTGGGAAAAAAATTAGTTCTTTTTGTTGTTTTTTGTTTGTTTGTTTGTTTTTTGGTTTTTTGAGACAGGGTGTTACTCTAGTTCAGATTCTAGTTCTAGTTCACTGTATAGCCCAGACTGGCCTCAAACACTTGGTGATCCTCTTGCCTCAGCCTCCTGAGTGCTGGTACTATAGGCATGACCACTGTACCCAGCTGAAAAGTATTTTAGAGAAGATAAAATGCTGATGAGTATAAGATTAGGAATCCCTCCACAACGTGTAAGCAACTGTTGTCATCTCTGGATAATATGTAAATATAGTGAACTATGCCCACCTAACCCTTGCTCTCTAGTGGGTAGCAAGCACTGTGCTCATGCTTCCAGAAAGACACATGGCAGGGCAGGAGAGATTTTCTCAAGTCTCTGTGAATTTTATTACCCCAAATCTCAAATGTTTTGGATTGGGCTTTTCAGTATACAAACAGCGTCACAAAGAAACATGAAAGAAGAAAGATTTTGCCCAGATTTCAGAGCTGGCAGCAAGGGCCAGGGAACACTTCAAGAGAGAAAGAGAAACAAAGACTTAAAAGGTTTTAGCTTCAAGATGAGGGAAGACCACTTTCTGCTTCCAGACAACCCTCCTGTATAATCCTCAAAATCCTGAGAGGAACAATAACTTGTATCCAGTCAGATTCTTGCAACCAAGCAGAAGGTCGCTGTGTTCTGAGAACAGCCATGAAGTAGCAGCATTTCTCCAGGCCTAAGGACGCCATAAACTCAGGGAAGATGGGGTCATCTGTTGCACCAATAAAGGGTTGGTTGGAAACGATGTCTCTGCCCATGTGCTGGCAGATTGGAAGGTCCTAGGGCTGTAGTGTCACCCAGAGGAGGAACTTCCTAAGGCATTTTTTTTGTCTGACATAGTGAAATGGGATAGACTAGAGGCTAGTTCAGAGTCAGAAATTAAATTTTATAAAATTCTAAAAAAATTCTATTTCTTTAAAACCCTAGTTTGTCGAATGACATTCATACCTTGTACTTTCCTCAAAATCATTTATTCTGCTGAAGTTACGCTGTGTTCAATAGCACTGATGTAAAGCAAAAGTTGTCTGTTTCTCAACACTCTTATAAGAAATGAAACTTAAAAATCCTCAACTGGAGACTTCCGGGAAGATGGCGACCGGGTAGGCAGCAGAGAGAGAACCTCCCAGAGGATTACCACCCAAACAATGAAATATAGCAATATGAAGACAGAAATAAGGACTTCCAGGAAGAAGATGACCAGCCGAAAGAGCGAGTGTGGAGGGAAGAACGGCTTCAGCTCCTGAACCCGACAGAGAACGCGCTACTGGGACAAACTGCACCAAACCGGGCAGCGCTCCGGGATCCCGCTCAGAACCCCACCCTGCAGCCAGCGCTGCGCGAACTGGAGCAACAGCGACCGGCCAGCAGGATTTCTGAGTCGGGGAAAATCTCCATCCAGGGAAAAACATCTGAACGGCACTCCTGTCTGCACGATCACAGGGTGAGTTAAGTGCGCGCTCTAACCGGTTTTTCCTGAATCGGGAAGAAGCTCAGCCCAGCGAGAGACATCAAAGCAGCTTTAAGGACTGCGGGATCTCCCGGGTGGGAAGACCTACTTAGGCG
>PVLD010020711.1:0-33252 GCA_004027595.1 Dinomys branickii | reverse complement strand
AAAGAAAAAGACAAAAATGTATGTATGTATATATGAATATACATATATGCAGGAGGGCTAACATGGTTCTACTATTGTATTATATCACTTAATGCTAAGCAATAATCGATGACGGGTTATTTGATCAATCTTGTATGTCTGTATGTGTTATCCTGAACACACACTTCGAAGAAATCAATATGTAAAGCAGCAACTATTGCTGTTTTTTTTTTGTTGTTGTTGTTGCTGTTGTTGTTGTTTGCCTATTTTGTTTTTTGTCTTTGGATTTTTGGTTTTTGTGTTTTTTCTGTTGTTGAGAGGATTAATTGTCTGACTAAATTTGCATGTCTATATATGGGTTCATATATTTACACTTCAAAGATATCAATGGATAAAGCAATAACCACTGTTGAGACCATATCACCTTGTCTATAGATTAGTTGTGATTGTACTATTTTTATGCTAATTGGTGTCTGTTTGTCAATATGTTTTTGTACTTTTATTTAAAAAAAAAAAAAGAATGCCAATAATGAATGAACAAATACAGTCTAATTTTAAGACCAGTGAAAGAACAAGTGTTTCACAAAAGCAGAAATACAGCTATTCAATAAATATATGAAAAGCTGTCCAATCTCCTTGGCAATCTAGTATATGTAAAGTGAAAGTATAGTGAGATACTGCTACCCATCCATCAGTTTGACAGAAATGGAAACACTGACAATAGCAAATGTTGGTAAGGATTTGGAACACAAGAATTCTCCCTGCCAGTATAATACAGGATTTCCACTTTGGAAAACACTACATTATCTAATACAGCTAAAGATTCGTAGCAATTCCATGTCAAAGAACACGTCACAAATGCACATGCCCAAGAATGTAGATGCATGCACACATAAAATAACTCAAAGGCAAGTCAACAGTAGAATGGATAAATGAATTGTGCACAGTCATGGCTGTCTTAAAACAACGAACACTATATAGTAATGAAGTTAATGAAAGAGCATATTTGTAAGTATTCACAAGTATTTGTGGATATGCATAGAAAAAACATTTGTAAAAATGAATGCTACAGAATACTATATAGCAGTGACAATGAACACATTACAGCTACCTACAACAACCTGGATACATATTATAAACATGTAAGGAAACATACATGACTTAATACTAGTGGTATGATTCCAATTATACCAAAACCAGACAAAACTAGACTATATGATATATAGGTAGTGAACTCTATAGAAAAGCCAGTAAACAGTTACCTTGAAAGTCATTGTCACGGGGAGTGAGCAAGAAGATGCCATTATGAAAGAGTATCTAGGGATATTCTTGGGTGCTTGTAATGTCCTACTTTTTCTACCTCATGATGGTTACTGTGAATGCTTTCTTAAACATTTGTAAAATAGGTAAGATGGGTGCACATTCTGCCCATATTTTAATGTCACAACATCTATCTATGTACCCCTGAATATGTGAAAGACAGTTTCAGTGTTACCTCTTTGGAGAAGTCTTTCCAGACCCCACAACTAGGCCGTAGGTACTCCCACAGCATTTTTGCCTCACCTGGCTACAACGCTTACGGTCTCTAAGAATACCTCCGCTCCAGAGGAAGAGCCTATTTTGTTAAATCTGGTCTACACAGTGTTGAGCACATGGTGAGTGCTCAAAAAATATTTATGAAATAATCAGTTAACTACAAGCATCTGAGCTGGTAAAGACTAGTTAGCCCTGGACTAACCAATTGATAATAAGAGTGGTGATGAGAGTAAGGAAGAAATTCTGGACTCTCCCTGTCCCCTGTATTGGCCACATCACTTTGAGTAAATCAGTTTTCTCTAATAGTCAAATGATACAAATAGCTACCATTTAATGTATGTCAAATATGTGCTCAATAATTTTAGCTTTCACCTCATTTAATCTCACAGTGTATCGACAATATGATAATTTTTTGTTTCTTGTTAACAATTAGGAACCTGAGGTTCAGAGAAATTGAAGGGGTTTCCTCAAATCACACAGATAGCCAACAAAAAACAAAGATAACACTTCCCCAAAGTTCTTGCTTCTTTCATTCTGTTATATTTGTGTTTTTTTTTTACCTTGGTTTCTTCATCTACAAAATGGGGATGTAATGATGTGTGTGTAGTCAGACAAGATTGTTTTAAGATTCCAAGGGGATAATAAATTTGAAAGCACCACTTGAATGTAAGGAACATTATATGTAATAAGCATCTTCCATGGGCCCACACAGATGAAGCAGATGGTTTCTATCCACTGTGGGCTTTCAAATTGTGAAGGAAAGCTCTGTAAACAGGAAAACTAAGAACACATACCAATAAACTGATTTAAGGAAACCGCCAGGAACAGCATGAAACACAGGCTGAGCTATCAGAACAGCACGGAGTGGCTGTACTGCAGGACCGTGCAATGGTCTTCTGCTTCCAGGCTGGCTCTGTATCACCTGTCCTCCACAGAGCAGACAGAGGACTTTTGGTAGGGCTTACTGCAATTCTTCTTTTGGTTAAAAATGTATATAAGTCAGATTTATGAAAGTATAATTTATCCCAAATAAAATTCACCAGTTTTAGGCATGCAGTTTGATGAGTTTGGATAGACACACACAGTTGTGTAACCACTGCCACAAGTAAGACACAGAGTATTTCCATCTCCCACATAAGTTCCCTTGTGCCCCTTTGTAATCAATCCCTCTCCCCCACTCCCACCCCGGTCCCTAGAAACCACTGATGTAACTTCTGTCCCTATGGTTTTTGCTTTTCTCAGAATGCAGAAGGATGTTTTCAATAAGTCAGACCAAGATGTTGTGTTTCAAGCCCTCCTGGCATTCAGAATGGGACCCAAATGTCATTGCACGGCCAATGAGCCCTGTGCACTGGCCTGTTTACTTCTTTAGCTGCTTTGGACTGTCCTGTGCGCCAGCCTCGCTAGTGCTGTTTGTGCTCACCTCCACCTCAGAGCCTCTGCATCCACTGACTTGTTTTCTTATCCATTCTTTCCCCTCACTGCTCTCCACTACTTAACTCTAATTTCCGCTTTCAAAATACTTCTCACTGCATGAAATGAACTTGTCTCACTTATTTATTCACTGTCTCCCTTCCCTAAACTGTAATGTCCTTGAGGGTAGGAGGCTTGACTATCTTGTTATTAAGGGGACTGCTCCTAGAAGCCCAGAAAGTGTCCACATACAGCTGGCATTGCACTGGAATTTTTTTTTTTTTTTTCTTTTTGAGACAGGGTCTCACTATGCAGTTCAGGCTGGCCTTGAGCTCACTTTGTAGCCCAGGCTGGCCTCGAATTCACAACGATCCTCCTGCCTCAGCCTCCTGAGTGCTGGGATTACAGGTGTGCGCCACCATTCCTGGCTGGAATGTGTGCCAAAGAAGTTACAGAATCGTGAGGTGCATGTAGCTGAAATTCTCAAGAAGGGTTCAAGGAAGAGAAGAAAGAGCTTTATATATCCTATGGGGCAGGGGCAGGGAAGAACGGCCACATCTCAGAACTAGGTTCTCCCCACTGCTATTCCATCCCCTCCCCAAGGCTCCCTCTGATGTGGTCAGGGAGGACCAGAGAGATAGAGGCGGTGTCTCTCTTGCCCAAGCTCACTGGTACCCTCAGGCCTGTCCATCTATCGCTTAGGACATGGGACCCCTATTCTTTTTGGCCTACCCTGGAGTTCATAAAGGCTTTGTGCTCTGGAATTATCTTCAGTGTTCCTCTTGTGGCAAAGGAGCACATAATCCTGCTGCAATCCTGACAGCATTAGGTGACACGTTTCTACCGTATACCGTATAGATCTCCACATCCTCAGTGGCAAGTACACATGGACACAAGGTACACTGATGTCTGCCATTCCCTGACCCAATGTCCTACTTTTCTTTCTCATTTAGCACTAGAGTTCTGAAAACTTAATTTTGTTATAGTTTATTATGTAAGTCAGGAGTGGCCCAGGGAGAAGAGAGGAATTTCTTTGCTATGAGAACATCTGTTTCATTGGACAGGATTTCAGCTGTGACCACAAGACTGGAGCAGAAGCGTATAGATCATCCAGTTTCCATTTTGGAATTTTATATGAGTGCTAGAGAAATTAAGGAACTTGCCTGGGGCCACCAGGAGATACAGGATCATAGGGACTGATAAGAACTTGAATTTCTTGACTTCTAGTCCAGACTTCTTATCACCAGAAAATTCTCTTCAGATTGGCTTCTGTCCCTTTTCCTCCATTGCAACTGCTCTTTCAAAGGCCAATAGTAGCATCAATTAACAAATACAAGGGTCTTTTCTCAGTCTTTTTTTTAACTTGCCAAGGCCAGGTGCCAGACCCTGCTTCTCACCAAGAAGTTCCTGAAGCTCATCACCTCCCCGGGCTTCCACATGTGGCAGAGTGCTCTGGGGTTTCCTTCTGCTCCTCTGACTCTGGCTCCTTTTGCCAGGGGGAGCTAGGTGTAAATCACCAAAGGTAAGCTCTCGGCTTACTTAATGGGACCTTGCTTGGGCCATCTTTCTCCTATCTGTGCGTGCTGCCCCAGGCATCACACCCTCTCAAGGTCCTTCCACGAAGCGCTGCTGAACCCAATTCTCCTTCCAGCCCCGAAATCTCTTCTAAATGCCAGAACTACCTCCCAGGTAAACTGTTCCACATTCCAGAGAGTGATCCTGCAAGGGCCTCAAACTCATGCTTACGGTTGGAGTTGCCATCTTCCTCTTGCTCTTGGTTGCCATGCTTCTGAATGTGAGGTACAGCTGAACTCCACCACTGAAGTTTGACGTTCAAAGGACTCTGATCTTTCTTCTGTGTTCAACTGGACACCAGGGCTCACCTATTCTGCCTCTAACCTCCATCCCCCACCACAGCCACCCTACTTTTCACTGCCCTTTCTTACTCAGACTATTCGAGTCTCTCTGCTCTTAAGACTCATTTATGAACTCCCTTCATCAGGTTCTCCTGACTTGCACCAGACTGTACTCAAAGTATATTAGCAAAATGAGCAGGGGGCCCTACACTGTTGTTCCATTCTTCCCTTCTAATCACTTCTCCTATTTCCAGAAACCTCCAACTTTCCAGACACAAGCAACTTCCACTACTCCTGGATAGAGTCCTACATGTTTGAGTCCTGCTTTTATGCTTTATCTAACACTATCTGTTCTTCCTGGAAGATCTTACCCTTTTTATCAAGATGATTCTGGTTGTAGGGGACAGAATCCCAACTCAAATTAGCTCGTGTAAGATGGATTTACTGGTTCATGTAACTGTCAGATCTAGAGCCAACTCAGAGACTCTAGTAATATTATCAGATGTCTTCCTGGTTTCCTCTTTGTCTTTTCCTCATTCCCTTCCGCATCTCTCAACCTCCCAGTCTTTCTTTACAGTTTTCTTTATAGTCCCTGCAATGATAAAACAAGCTTCCTTTTGTGGAGAACATTGGAGATGTGGGGGTATGGCCATACAACAGCTCCAAATTTTCATTAATTCAGTCAAATGAAGACTTTCCTGAGATCTCAGATGAAGAGCTTCTTTCTCTTTGTGACTGCAAAATTCCAGAGAATAACTATAATTGGCCAGGCTTGAGTTGTATGACCACCCCTGGGCCAATCACTGTGGTAAGGCCTGAGTAATGTGTCCAATTCTACCTTTAAGCAGTAGGGAACAGTAACAGGCAGCCCCACTGAAACAGTCTGTAGGAGAAAAACAATGGTCTCCACCAAACTCTCATTTCTCCAACTACCATGGCTCCCTCCCAGCTTAATTGAGAACCCTTGTCCAAACTAAATTCTGTTACTGCCTTTTCTTTACCCTCACAGCCCCATTTGTCTCTTCAAAATGATCCAGTTCTCTGAGAGCAGAAATTGGATCCCTCTGTGATTGGCATAAAGCCTCCTCCGAAGGTGTGACTGCAGAAAAAATTTCACAGTTTGCAATTACTGTGACCAATTATTTGTTTAAGAGGCTACTGCCTGATTCGCCTGGGACCTGACTTGTTCACCCTGAATTTCCAAGCATCTAGAACAGTGCCTAACACATAATAGGTGCTAGATAAATATTGGAGAAATGAATGAATAAGGGATTTGAATCGAATATAAAGGCTACCAGTCTCTGGTGTTGCAATAAATGAGCACAGAGGCTTTTTAATTCCTCTCACTTTGGAGAAAAAAAATAAATGCTAAGGCAGGAGCTTCTTCTGCCCATAAATTTCTTTACACACACCCCAAACTTACTGCCCACCCCTATCAGTCTCAAGGAGGGAAATGTACATTCATGATGTCAGGATCAAGTTGTGCATCCTTTCAAGGGTTCTGCTCCTATCCCTTCCTTTTCTTATACCTGCAAGTTCTTGCTCACTCCTAATGAGGGCTCTTTCTTTACAGTTTCTCAGTGGATCCAAGTCCTTTTGGCAAGCCAAGAGAACAATAAAAACAAAGTCTTCCTCAGACCTTATACCCCCTCTCTCACTCCATACCACTTTCCGTTTCCTTCTACGGACCACACTTCTTTTTGAGGGGGTGAGGAGGTAAGTGGGTCTCTATCCATGCTTCCATCAACTTCTCAACCCCACATACTTAACTCCTACTACAATTTGGCTTTTCTCCCTCTATTCCATTAATACTTTCTTGCCAAGATCTGCAACTCATCAGACCCAATGGACACCTTCATCTTTTCTGCTGCTGCAATGTCTGACTCAACTAACCACTTCCTCATCTTGAAATCCTCTTCTTTCTTGATTTTCACAATGCTGCTCTACCATGTATTTTCTTTCTCATCTCTCGGATCACTCCTTCCACAGCTCTTCTTCCAAATTATTATTTCCTAGAGCTGTCAAACATGTGTAGAGTGGGGTGAGGGATATACCCTCAGCCCTCTCTCCCCTTCTCACTGAGATTACTAATTTCCAGAGCTGTTGCTGCCTACAAGCATCTCAGAATTCCAAATTACCCTCCTCCCCCAATGAGTCCTATGTCCTAATCAACATAGCCAATTTACTGCCTATCTGGGATCTACACTTGCATAATCCACAAGACCCAACAGACTGACCATAGTGGTTATCATTTTTCTCCCCAAATGTTCTTTCATTCCTTCTCCTACATTCTTCCATCTCAGACAATGGTATAACCATTCCACAGCGGCCCAAACCAGAAATCCTAGACTCAGTCTTGTCTATACTTTAAAACTGATCTCAATGCTCTTCCAAATGATCATCAAGTAAGTTCAATCATTTCACTGCTCAAATATCCTTTGAGTCTTTCTCTTTTCTACCCAGCCTGCTTATTGCTTAATTTGTTCTTAATCTTTCTGCACCTGGATTACAGAAGTAACTTTCCACCCAGTCTCCAAACTACCACATCTGACTCCCTTTAGTCCACTTAGGTGATCTTTCTAAAAAGCAAACTAATTCTGCCACTCATTTCTCTAAAGCTTCCTGGTGGCATCTCCTCACCTTCAGAATATAATCCAAAATCCTTAGCATGATAAATAAGGTCCTTCCTGATCTGGTTTCTGTCTCATTGTTCATCCCTCATTTCTTAACATTCTTCTAACACATATTGTTGTGGTCAAATCAAATTCTTTCCCACTCCCAGCATGTTCTATGTGAAGATGTATCTTAGACCTTTGGTTCTCTGTCTAGCTTTCTTTTTTTTCCACCTGGCTAACTACCACTTGTCCTGAAGACTCAGCCCATATGCCATTTTCTCTCAGCTGACTTTCCTGAATTTCCTCCCTGAGAAAGTGCACTCTGTTCTCCTGTAGTATATTATATACATAGACATCATGGCACTTCTTTCTCTGAAGTGCAAGACAGCCTTTTACATGTAGTTCTCTTTAGACTATAGGTTCCTCAAGGGTAGAGCATAAGACCTTCCTCTATCCCTCCATGACACCATGTCATACCTGGTATAACATGTGGATGCCTGGCACACATAAATGCTTATGGATGGATGGATTTCCTACTATTCTCCCTTCTGCCTGTCTTGTCTAAACCACCTTCCTCTACCAAAGCCAAAGCCTTCAGAGGTGGCTCTCTGCTGCAACATGAAAGTGGCACACACTTCTCAAGGAGGGATGGAGAATGATTTCAAGAACTGAGCAGATAGTTGCTAGGAAAATATCCTGGTGTCACAATCAATGTGATGCACAGTGATGACCATTACTACCACCTCCAGAGAAAACCCAGGATAATTAGACACTTGCTATGTGTAGGCTCTCAGCTACCAAACAACACTGATGCCATCCATGGGTATTAGGTCTCAGGCTACCAGCTTCCCATTGCCCACATTGGTGGGGTTACAATGGAAAGGACATAGGTTTTGAAATTAGACAAGTAACTGACTGAATCAGCCCTGTCATGTACTAAACTGTGTAGCTGTGTGGCCTTGAGCAAGCCATTTCACTTCTCTGACCTTTACTTCCTCATCTGTTAGATGGAACTGATGACTCTAGTTCCTCATAGACAGATGTAAAAACAACAACAACAATGGACTAAAAACCATAAATACAGCCTATTGCCACCAAAATCTTTCAATATTATTCTGGCTTATACAGAACAATAAGCTAGCTTTGCTTGCTTTTTATGTCTTTCTGTCCTTCAAGTAATACTTCTTAAATACTGTCTTTGTGCCAGGTCCTGGGCTCAATACTGTATTATGTTTAAAAATAAGTCAACATCCTTGCTTTAGGGCGCCATGGTAAGGGAGGAGCACTGAGACTAGCAAGGGATACAGACACATAGAAGTCTAATTAATTTGCAGTATATGATATGCATTAGTGGTCTTGGTTGGAGTGGGGAGCAGGCAGCACAAGTTGGTTTTAAAGCATGGGAAACTATTTTTGTAAGAAACAATTTTCTATAGAAAATCTATTTGTTGTCTAAGACACACCTGGGAATTCAGGGTAAGTCTTTGGCTATGGAGCCTTATTCTTATATATTAACCTCTTTTTCTCTTTTCCCCATTTTGCTTGCTTCTTAGATGGCTGACAGGAGATTAGAGGGACAAATTTGGGGCACTGACTATTAGCCTAGCAGGATTTTATTTTACTTTAATTTTTTGGTGCTATGAAAAGAACAATGTTTTTCCTCTTCTCTGTAAAGAAAATTAGAACTAAAGATGGCTCAGCAGATAAAAGCTGTGGGTGGTAAATACTCCCACTATTCCCCACTGCATTTCAAGCTTCTAGGTTTCCCTTGGCATTTACTGCATCTTAGAACTGGAAACATGGAAGAGGCATGAGAAATTCTGTGGTGAAAGCCCATACCCTAGTTAGGAGTTGAACTAACTGAGGCCCCAAGGGGCTAGATGATCTGCCTAGAGTTAGGGAGTAAGTCAAAATTACTGTACAGCTTTCCTGATTCTTCCCTATTAATCTGCAAATCTCCCGACTTTCTGGACCTTTAGTACCCGAATCCAGACAAGTTCTTTCTCATGCAATCGTCCCTAGTAGAAGCCCGGACTGCCTCTATTTGTGAGCATTCTGCAAGCCACAGAAAAACCACTTCTCTCTCACATGTCACTGGCTCTCTTCACCCCGTAACATCCTGTTTTTTTTTTTTTTTTACTAATGATACACTTTCAAATCCTTCTCTTTGGTTTGGGAACTATACCTGCATGAAAAGTTTGGTTAGAAGTGGATTTCTCCAAATGCTTCTCAGGACTATGACTTTTCTGCCTGATAAAACTTGGTAGTAGAGGTTGGTAGTCTGCAATTAGGTTAGCCTTAAAAGAACTTTCAAGGATAGCCCACACCTTTTAGTGACAGAACAATAATTGATGCTTTTATAGTTAGAATCTCAAAAGCCTGAAAAGGAAGATTCCCAGTTTCATGGATCATTTAGAACAGGAACAGAACTTGAGTATCCCTAGTCCAAATCTACTCCTGGTCCAACTCTTTCAGGAAAATGCACCCTCAGAGGAGCATAGGCACAGCTGCTGGTTTGGACTCCTGATTCTGTGCTCTTTCCCACTCTTTAATGTTACACCAATCTCTTAGGCTAAAGCAGCTGCACCACTGAAAATGTCACATCAGTTATGACAACACAGTTAGTTATATAACTGGTACTGCAGAGCAGGCAAGGGGAAGAAGCCATGAACACGAATATCCCCTGCCCCCCACCTCCCATAGCTGAGTTCCACATACTTGATGAAATAATTCCATATGGGAAGAGAACACCCACTAATCAATCGAAGGATGAAAAACTAGAGCTAACATTTGTATACTGGCTTCTGTGTTCTAGACAGTGTTGTTAGGTGCATTTTGTAAGTTAACTCATTTCATATTCACAATAATCCCACTAAGGATTGTTTTTTTTTACCAGTCCCTTTTCATGGGCAAGAAAACTGAGGTATCAAAAATGAAGTTACTATTCTAAAACCACACATCTAGCTAGTGCTAGTGCCACGGTGTGAAACCGGGCATCCTGGCTGCACAGTCTGCACGCTTATCTGTCTTCCAGTTTGGGAGCAGCTAAAGCCGCTTCTCTAACCACGAAACTACTTATTCCTCTGAGCCAGTCAGCAGGTCACTGCCGTTTCCTCGCCTTTCTCTCTCTGCTAATCTGGTTTATTGCATAGTTTCTTTTCCACTGGCCCAATGAGTAAATGAGAGGGATGATGTAAGAATAGGACACGACTTTGAACAAGTTTCTAGAATGCAGGTTATCCAAGCATGTTAGACTTTTCATTATAATGCCATCAGTAAACATGACATGCAGCGCCCTTCTCACAGAATCTGTTTTAAAATCCACGTAGTGAGTACACACATACAGGTACGTGAACATTTTCTTTTTTTTTTTCAAAATTAAACACTGTTTTTGGCTAATGTCAGTTCTGGGGCTAACCCAAAATATTTTTTCAAGCTTGGAATCATTCCCTTTACCAACTTGTTTGTTGCCTTTCAGATCAAGATGGAATGAGAAGGAACACACTCTGGCAGACAAAGTCCCCATATCCAGATGGGCTGAAGCACATGTCAGAAAAGAGGACCTTATTCTACTCATATTAAATCTCCAGTGTTAATAGAGATAGGGTGCTGTGAGTAGCTAAAAAACATGAGTGATCTTGTCCTGTTTTTTTAAAGATATGACACTCTAAGAAGTACAATATAATCTGGGAGTGACACATGCTAAAACAAAACAAAATTATGGCACTGTGATTCTGGGCATTGTACATCTCATTCACTCCACATATAGAAAAGAAATCTTGGATTCCTATTCACCCACATCAATCCACATGAAGCTTCACTCATTTAACAACTTAACTGGCAACAGCCTTTTTCACAAGCATACAGGTTCCATTTCAGACTTCAATGAGTAACTGAAGTTCAGGAATTCCATAGCTGATTTATGAGGAGATCAGGTGGACTGTTTGCTGCTCTTCTAGCAGGAAGGTCTGCTGATATTTACAGCTCACTGAACAGTTAGGAAGGAGAGAGCCCCATCCATCATCAAAGAAGAACTCATCTGCTACTAGATCTGACATTCTGTTCATGCTCGTGGTCTCCAGAGAGCAAGGTGCAGCCATTTGAATAAACATGGAGACAGGAGGAAGGGAGGCAGGCAATGCAGTCAACATGATGACTGCAGGAAAAATAAGCCCATAAATCCAGAAGGGTAGCTGTCAGCAGAATGCAACCACAACACAGGATCCGTTAGGCATGTATGGGAAACGCCCTTCTAGATGGCTCTGATTTCAGAGCTAACAAGTTGACATTTGCCTCCACTAATGCTTACCACTTAGTAGGTGCTGAATAGTAAATGACATGCTGAAAGGAAACACAGGCTTGCCCTGAACCTGAACCAAATAGCAGATACCCTAATTACAAAGCCAGGGTAAGCTAGAAAGAGGAAACCACCTGCTTTTTGTCATCAGGCAACCTTTTAGAGTGCCTTCCCTGACAAGGTGGGATCTGTAATCATATTCCACTTGTAAGGGTTGGAATACTTGGATAAGCAGTGATGTCATCATCAGGCAAAGCCTTAGATTTGTATTAAAATAGCACTGAGCAGGTACCTTGGAAATAAACACATTTCTGAAATGCTCCATTTTACTGTGTTCATGTAGGTTAAGTTTGCCGGTGAGCAAGCAATGCCTTGCTGCCACCTTTGAGCTCTATCTTTGTAAAACAAAATCTTTTTAATGCTCCAAAGACAACCTGAACTCAACATCCCTCAACTCAGTACCTCAAATGAGGGTAAGTGTGGTACCTTCCCGGGGCAGCTCCATACTTCATTTGGTATTTTCATTACATACACAGTCTAAGCAGTTACAACTACTTGTTCTGAACGGGGAAGTCAGTTAAAATGATAGTCTATTGATTCTACACTTTGTAAAATGTAATTCTTTAAGAGACTTCCTTTAAGACTAGCAATTCAATAAAAATTACACTTCCTTGAAAGTTCTGTTAGTCTGAATAACTAAGAGTCCAACGACTAAGTGCAAAATGATGAGGCTCTATTAAAGATGAGGTTACAATCCCCCCAAACAAGCAAAATTATTAAAAATGCTGTGCATAAAAACAGTCAATGATTACTCTAAGTATGTGTGAAATTACACTTCTGTGATCTCAATCATCACTATTTATTTCTCAGCACTGAAATGTTGGGGATTGGCTGACACAAAGCTCCCAAACGCTAATTCACAATCACATGTATGAAGGAAAAAAACCCAGAAAGCTATGTTCAAGAAAAGTTAATTTTTAAAAGTGTTGAGAATCGGGTTTCTAAATACAATCTAATCTGTGGCATCTCCAAAGAAGTTTCCCCTTTAACACATATCAAGCAGAAAAATGTCAAAGGTCAGCTCTAGGCAAAGTTCCTGGCCAATGAGGATAGGATGTTCTAAGCAGCATCTGCCAGCTGGTCCTTTATCATTCAATTTCAGTTTCCATGGTCGTATATGAAAGCCTATTCCTTGTTCTAATCGGCACTCTACAACATGGATAAGAACACAGCCTCAGTGGAATGACTCTTTGCTCTTCTGGAAACGGTAAAGGTTCAGCAGTGTCTGAAGATTGATGTTCTTTCTCTCAACCAAATAGGCTGTGCTACTAACCTTCAAGTTCCACTAGGAAATCATTGGGTTCTCATAGGACATCACTCATAGAGGACTATCTAATTTCATCTGGCCAGGTAAAACAACACAGCACCCTAATTCACTCATACCTATGGCCTGATAGGTTGGTCGCCAATCCTATCGCAGTGAAAAATACAAAACGACTTCCTCTAAATGCTACCAAGATTTCTGGGACTGGCTCCACACAAAATAACGTGCTCCTGACTCAGAGTGACTCTCAGTAAAGCAGTGATTTTAAAAACCGTGTCTGCAAATGAGAACTCAAAAGAATTTGTCATTAGGATACAGTGACACCCATCTTTCACTTTGTGGTTAATAAAACAAGTCCTGTATCCAACTTGGCAAAAAGCCCTGGTCTGATTTATTTTCAGCCAAGCTGGAGGGCTCACAGGAAAAGCTGCCATTCATCAATGCTTCATGAGGCTAGGATGCTAGGGTCCCTCATGGCAAAACTTACATGGACCAAACATCCTTCTGACTGACCTTTTAAGCAAAACCAGCCTATTTCCTAAAGAGTTGGGGTACTGTGTTTTCTTTTAAAATAGAACTAATTTTTAAATCACAAAATCTGTTTTGGCTAATATTTTTTTCTCCAGAGGTCCAGTGGGACTGAGGGAAGGGGGAAGTGCAAGAAAAAGACAGGAATTGATCTGATTTCTAATTTAATGGTCTCAAGTATCAAACACCGTGTAACCAAATACAAGACACAAAGGACTTTCCCCAGAAAGTCTACCTACGGCCTCCGTTTAAGATTTCCTGCCCCAGTACATAATCAGGAATTTTCATTCTAAAGTGGCACACCTAGCTCCTCAGAGAGCATAGCTCTCTTTGAATAAAAAAAAGGCAAGGTACCCTTTGGGGGATCCAGTGTATATTTTTAAACTTCTTATTAAATCAACCTAATTTACGGGTCATGTTCAGGAAAAGCAGGTAACGAGTGGCTTTGGCGGTGGGAAAGTTAATTTACAGACCATACCTCCATCTCTCTACCTTCCTCTCTCTTTCCCTTCCTTCGAGGGTTTCCGAAAGACTTCGGCCCTCTCCGCTGTGGCCCCGACTCGTTCCGAACAATCCCGAGTCCCTCCGAGCCCCGTGCCCAGGCCGCACCGAGCCCAGCCGAGCACCACCTAGCTGAACCCCACAGACTTTTCCGGCCTCCGCTGGGCGCTGTCCACCACTCACAACGCCTGAAACCTCATCCAGCTCCCAGCCCCAGAGTCTGGGGCTTCTACCGAGTTCGCAGCCTGCTACTACAGAATACAGACTTTTGAAGTTTTGAAACATTCCCTTTAGGGAGAGAGCGGTGGCGCGGGATGGACTGCCCGACCTGGGAAGGCTCCTGGCAGAAATCAACATGAACCTTGTTGCAAAGAGCAATTCCCCAGGCCCCGCCTCCCCATCCTTTTGGGTTGCACAAGCTCCAGAGAAGCCCCAGGCCAAGTTACCCGTGGCTCAGAAGGGTGCGGTAAGCCGAGGGGCCTCTGTGAATAAAGCCCCAGGGAGCTCTCGAACAAAAACAAGATCACGTCAAGCAGATGGGGGAAACTGTCTCGGAGCCGTTACTCCCTACCATCATGGCGCCGCCTGGAACCCGCTTGTCATGCCTGTTACACATGCAAGATTTTTTGCTTCTTGGTTCTGAAACGTCAAGCATGCGTCCTCTCCCACCCACCTTCCCACGAAAGGGGTTTTTATTTTCCATTGTTTTCCTACGGGATGCAATTACTTCGGCTATTCTGTCAAGTTGAAAAATAATCATTTTTGTTTACTGCACAGCAGCCTCTAATTAGGAGCTTGTGTGTGCACGAAGGTGTCACAGCAAAGCGACGTGGAATCCTCGCTAAACGGTCTTAACGAACTCCTCCGTCCCGAACTGACAGGTTAACGGAAGCAGCAGGGCTTCGAGGCCCGGAGGGCACGCACCCCTCCCAAACCGGCCACCCCCTCCCCAAGCAAAGCTGCCTGTGCGTTCGCCAGGAGCTGCCGAGTGGATGGGACAAGAAGCGAGCCTGCAAGCGGGAAGGAGGGGCGAGGCTCCCTATTGAGAAAGTGTGGAAAGGAAGGAATATCCCATTTTGTTTTAATTTTCAACCATCACTCAAATCCACCCCCAGTTAATTAGGAAGGGAAGCTGATATCTAAGGCAGAAGGGGGCGGGTGGCAAGGGGGGCCCGAGATCCGCACTGTGGGTGGATTACACAGGTTACACGGCCTATGCAGAGTGTAAATATATGCACCGATAAAGGCCGGCAAGCGAACGAAAACTGTCCGTACCAGGAGAGCAAATGCCGCGAGGGCGGGGGAGCACAGGGCCAGGGGCAGCAAGGGGCGGGCATTCGGCCTCATGGCCAGCTTCCCCTTCTACCTAGGGTTCGGATACAGCTGTGCCTATCACATCCGCTTGGAAACCCACCCCTTCCCTTAGCACACGCCCCCTCCCCTAACCCTGAGGGAGGGGGGTAGTAAAAACCACAGCCTCTAATTCAGCACCAAATACATGAACAGCAGACTCTTGATCCTCCACCCCAGCTTAGGGCTGGGTCCCCTCCATGTTTTAGCCAAGTTCAAAATCACTGCCGTGGGAGCAGAGCAGGGGGACGTGGGATTACAGGCGCGATGGAGGGCACGGAAGGAGGAGGAGATACAGAGACAGAATTAGAGACAGAAATGGAGGCAGCGAAACACAAGGAATACTCCACGAGCAAGAGTAATGGTCATAACCATGCCAACGGTGTGATGTTCTGATCAATATGGCGGACACTGTCATTCATACAACTACAGGCGCTCCCCTTCCCTCCCCCAAAACCACCCACCCCAGGAGTTGGGGTGGAGGACCCAGAGCCAACGTAAGGAGTGGGGGAGGGGACTCAATGCCCGACCGTGTGTGTGTATACACGACTTAAAAGCCAGGCCTGGAGAGCAATGTGGAGTGAGCAAGGTAATAAAAACGATTTTTAAAAATTATTCTTAATAAAAGTACAAACCCCAGGGCTACAGGGACTTACTTCATCTGCTTCACAATGGTGCTTTTTCCTGATTCTCCAGCCCCTGTAGGGACACAGACAGGGGGAAAAAACTGGTAAGTGTCAGTTTAGGGGGATGGGGAGGGGGCTTTAAGGCATGCCAGGGGATGAGCGATCCAGGGCACATGGTGGTGCCAACTCAGGAACCAGGTCTCCGAGGGCGCAAGCGGGGCGGGGGCGCGAGTGGCCGGGGCTGCGCTGTGGCCGGGGTCGGGGAATGGGGCAGGCAGCGGCGTTCCTTACCCAGCAGGAGTAATTTCACATCTTTGGCGGCGCTGATGCCATCCTCTTTGAGGTTTTTCTCAATCGCCTTGCTCCGCTCGAGGGCGGCTCTCTCCTCTGCGCTCAGAGTACATCCCATGGTGGTGGCCCCTTCCCTGCCACAGCCCGCAGGACTCGGCTGGCTCGGCTCCCCGGCTCGGCGCGCCCCCCACCCCCCCAGAGAGCAGAGCCTGGGCTCAAAGGAGGAAAAATCACGTTATCTTCTTCTTGGGTGGGAACAAAAATGCCGAAAAACCAGAGACTAAAAGAGAGCCGCTATCAAGATCCCCGCAGCGGAGACTCGCGGCAGCCGGCAGGGGTCTGGGGGTGCGGAGGCGAGGGTGGCCGGGGTCTGGGGCTCCCGAGCTGAGGGAAGAGGCGCCCGAGGGCCAAGGAGGCGCGGGATGCAGGCTCTGAAGCTGGTGCACGACCCAAAATAAATAAAATAAGAGTCGAGGCTGGATCCGCAGCCGGAGCCGGCGGAGGGTGGGGTGGGGGCAGGGTGGGTCCTGCTGCCGCGGCTGCCGGAGGAGGCGGAGGCGGAGGCGGAGGCGGCGGCGGCGGCGGCGCGGGGTGCGGAGGGCGTAAGTTAGGGGGTGCTGCTACTGCATGTGCATCGCCGGGACTCCGCCGTCGGTGCGTCCACTGCGCCTTCGCCGACCCCCGCACGCTGGGCAGGGCTGGGCGGGGGGCTGGGCCGGGGGGCAGGGCTCTAGCAGAAGGCGGTGTCGCTGTCTCCCACAGCTTGCATCGCTCGGCGGAGCCTTTCCGAGATTGGGGGAGCGTGAGGGAGCGGCGGCTAGCGGGGAGCTCGAGGGAAAGAGAGAGAGAAAGAGGGAGGGAGAGAGACCTAGGCAGGGAGGGAGGAGGAGAAATAAAGCGAGAGCGAACGAACGAAGGCGCGCGCGCCGGGGCCCGGACTCGGGAGGGGGTGAGCGCAGCGCGCGAGAGCGCCAGCGGCTCGGCGCACCCGGCTCCGAGGGCCGCCCGCTGACGTCAGCAGGTCCGCGCGCCGGGCCCCCGGGACAGGCCGGGCGGAGACGGGGGCGGCGCGCGCGCTGGGGCCCGCGTCAGCTGCCGGTGGTGCGCACGCGCTCGCGCTCGCGCTCGCGCGGCGTGGCCTCCCCCCACCTTGCTCCCTCCTAGCCGGCGTTAGACGCAGGCGGGGCGCAGGAGGACGGTGCCGGGGGTCAGGGGCGGAGCCTAGGGCCTGGGGGTGGGGCCTGGAGCCTGGGGGCGTGGCCTGAGCACAGGCTCGCGCCGCGGGCCCCACCCCGCTCCTCCCCGCCCGCGGGGGCCTCCTCCTCAATGGGAGCGCGGGACTGCGCAGCCAGAGCGGTGGTCAGGTGGGCGCCCACGCTCCCCGCCCGCGCGGCCTCTGCGGCTCTCTGCGAGCTCCCAGGCTCTCCTCCTGCAGCTCGCCTTCTGGCTTGCTCTTTAGCTGCTGGGCGTTAGCCGAGGCCGGGTTACCTTAGCCAGCGTGAGGGGATGATGGGTCGGAGTCAACCTGAGCATCCCGTACTTCGCCTCGAGACGGGGGGCGCAGCTTGAGTCCGCATTTACTGAGCGCCTATCATGTGATGGAAGAGGCCATAAGGAGAGGAACATACAGCAGGCTGAGACAAAATTATGGCCTGTTCTCCAGGAGCTAATGCCTCCTTTGGCCTTCGTCCACCCTACTCAGGATACTGAACCCTGCTGTCGGTGCAGGAGGTGGATTCTACCCTGGGAGGCCGTTGGGGCCGACTTCCCAGGGGTTCAGCTTTCCAGGGTGCTTCTAGCAAATACTTTCTCTCTGTGCACCCTTTAAATGCTTCTGCAAATGTTGTACCGTCTAGTTTGCCCAGTTCTCCCCCGCCTTCCGAGAACACAAATGCGCAAGATGAATTTTGCATAGGTTTTTGGTAAGAGGTTTTCTTTCTCGCCTCATCAGAAAGGAAGGCAGAGAGGGCCAGAAAGAGAAAGACATCCTTACCCTCATCTGTTCTCAAAAGGAGACGCAGAAACCCGGCTCAGTTACTCAGTGTACAGTTAGTTCATCAAACACTGGGGAAACCAGTAGACATTTGCCAAGATTGGGCATGTTGTGGGTGGTCTGTGAGATGCTGAAGAAACTAATTCTTACACACAAAATAGTTTTACAATCAGTTCCACCAGACAGCCCCAGGGGCCCTTTTAGAGAAAGGGGCCAATGGGCAAGGCTCTAAGGGAGTGAGACAGGCAAGAGGCCAGAGAAAAACATTTTTTCTAACAGTTGGGCATTTCTGTGGCTTTGAAAGCAGGCTTGTTTGTCTCGACAGCAGAAAAAACACTCCTGTTTTGGAAATGTTACCCAGCATAAAAATATATTTGCAATGGGGGATAAAGAAGGCAATTAAGGCCCACCCAGAAGAAAACATTTTTTCCTTTGACGTTTTTAAATTTGGTATTTCCCAGTACAGGCCCGCCTCATTCTGCAAATAACTATGTCAAAAGTTTCATGTGATGTAATTTAAATATTTAAATTTGAATCCTAGTCTCCGTATTCTAGGAAACTAAGTTTTATACAGTAAATAATTGTTTTCCTACGTCTTCCATCCCTGCTTCTCCTCGTTTGTGTTTGGGGAAAACGGGTCAGGGCAATGATGGCAAACCTATGGCGGGCCTGGGACATCGGGCACGCAAAGCATTCTTTCTGGCATGTGAGCCAAGGGAGGGAGTTATTTTTTTCTAAAGTAAAATCTCATTATTCAGGTTTAAAATGCAGTGTTGGCGATCTGTGATAAGTAAGTGGGTTTAGTGTTATAGTTTGGGCACTCCATCTCTAAAAGGTTCACCATCACTGGGTTAGGGAATGAATCTGGTTTGGCTTAAAAATCAGAATTATCAGTTAAGAATCAGCCCACCCCCCATCCAAAACAGAGAGCTTAGGCACCCAACCTTCTACAGAATTGTGTTATTTCCTCTAGAGGTTGCTAGGGCAATTATACAGACCTACCAGATGCAGAGAACACTTTCACTTCACCCAGGTTCTATTTCCACGAGGCTGCATTTGAAAGATGGAAGAGGGAAGGAAGGATGCAACTGTTTCATTGCAGATGGTAGGTCCCATTTTACATTTCAGGGCTCCTTCATTTAAGATTCTGGGTTTGACTGAATGAAACTATCCTTGACTTTAGATGTGTTTCTTCTTTCTTGGTATCAGACCTAACACGGTTTGCAGGTGCAAACTCATTTTGTGTTTCTCTTTGCTCAGTACTTCCTCAACATCTTCTACCATGTATGTGAGGTCATGTGCTAGGCTCTGTAGATGTTGTAGTTCAGGTTTGCCTATCCTGTTTTCATTTTCTGGGTCACTTTGCATCTTTATGGCTGGGTTTCATAAAAGACTAATAATAATCCGCTTCATCTGTATGGTGCTTTACAGCTTACTGAGCACTTTTACAAAAATTATCTCATGTGATCCTCCCACATAAACCTCAGTTAGGCACTGTGGTGTGGGAAGCATCATGGCTGAGTGGAAAGAGCCTAGACCATGAATAGAGATTGATAAGAGAACAATTCTGAGATGTCCTACATTTACTCACAAGGGATCAAGGGACGGAAAGAGAGATGGGAGAGATTAATCAACAACAAATTACAGGCCAAAAAGAACAAAAGACTTTTTGTTCTTGAACATATGTTGGGACTCCCTTGATCAGTGATAGGGGACCTTTTAAAGCTTTCAGTAATAAAGCTTTGGTTTGCCACCATTGCCCTGGATGCTTCTGCACCCTGCTTCAGGTCTAGCCAAGCCCAGGATAATCACTGCTTCTCCTTGTACATTGTCTTCCTGTCCTAAAGCTTGTTTGGGGGGTAATTTGACCCTTTTTCTCAATAGCCAGTGTGGTTCGATGTAATTTGTGCCTTCCTTCCCCATGATTTTATTATAAAATATTAAGGCTTCTTAGATTTAGCAGATGTTTTCCAACTGTTACCTGGCCTCTATGCTGATAGTTGCAAAACCTTGTCCCAGAACTGGTCATTTCTTTTCCTGACTAGCATCTGTAATAGCTCAATGAATCCTTTTATTTCAGAGATCTCTTGGTCTCAGGAGTTTGTGTTGAGCAAGATTGATCTAGGTACCTATTTTATAGCTGAGGAAGCTGAGCCTTAGCTCAGGGACTTGAATAAGTTGTTCAAAACCACCAAGTCATTAAGTATGTAATATACCAGAGCACATTTTATGGGGTAAAGGACTGAGAGATAGCATGCTTTTTATAACATATGACTTAGAAAGCCTGCAAACCCAGAACCTAGGCATGTTCTAGTATTTCAGTTCTCTGGGAATTTTATTAATTAGACAATGCTACATATGTTGTTTGTCCACAATTAATTCTTTCTTTCTTCTTCTCTCTCTCCATCCTTTCTTCCATGTTTGCAGTGGGGATCATGAAATTACATTCCTAACATCAAGAACAGGGATGCTTAAGCTAAGAACAGATTCTATTTAGTTTTATTTTGTGGGAACCTCTGAATTATACTTTTCTGATTGTTGCTGTTGGCCAGAAAATAACTCTCACCCTACCCTTAGGTACCCATCATCCTTATTACACACACATGCAAACATACACACATGCACACACACACACACACACACACACACACACACACTTCAGCATATTTAATATTTTAAAAGTAGATAACTTCAATGTTGTATATATGCTCTCAAAGGAATACAAGCAAAGCCTACATAGAATCACTTTTTTTTTTACTTCTTGTGGCTCCCAGTTCTGAAGGATAGTAACACATGATATAAACAAGTTTCCTCAGCTTTGATTTACCCTACTTAGACTGATTAAGTGAACTGAGTTTCCCTATTTATTACACTTTATGTGATCGCTTTAATTAAATATGCGTTACTATGTTTAATATACTGATTTAAACTTGAAGGAAGGCTTAGGTAAGAGCTTAGAATTTTGAAATCCTGACACAAATGTTAACTCAAAGTTATTCACATTAGAATCAGCTAGGGTGGTTGTTAAAAAATTCAGTTATCCACTTTATTTCTATGAAGTCAAACTTTTCTGCAATTTGCCTTGATAGGCACTCCCTAGGTGATTTTTCTGAATGCAAAGTATTGGTCTTATGTAGGATTTATATGTGCCAACTAATTTGCTCAGTACTTACATTCTTAAGGTCTAGCTCAATTCAACTTTTCTTCGTATTAACTAGTGTCTTAGTTACTTTTCTCATTGCTGAGACAAAACACCCAATATCTAAAGTTAAAAGAAGAAAGGTTTATTTAGCTTATACTTTGTAGGGGTTTCAGTTAATAGTTGGTTGGCCCCAAGGCAGGGTGTCATGAGAAAGGGCCATTGCAGAAGAGAAACAGCTCATGGAGGGCAGAAGGCAGAAGGCAGTCAACCATAAGCTACAAGTAACCAGTGACAAGCCTCTTTTTGTCCTTTGTATCTTATCCACGCTACCCACACTTAGGGCGATAGCACTCATACCCTTAATCCTAGCATTGCATCCTTGATCCCAGTGTCACACACCCTAGATCCAGCCCCTTCTAGAAAGCCCCCCCCCCCGTGACTGCATGAGGCTTTGGGGAGACATCTAGATATAAGCTGCAGCAACTAGTTTTTTTGTATCTCTGTCACCAGAAAAAATTATGGAAATTATAATTTCTTATGAACACTGTTGTGATTGGAAGAAAATGGGCACCCTTCTGTGGTTCATGAACTAAATGAATGACATTTAGCTAACTAAATGTCAAATGACTTAGGCATTCGATAGAGAATGGTAGATTGCTTAAGATTTTGGATTTTTGAGCTATAAATCAATAGCTCACCATCTGACTTAGTGGTGAATATAATTTACAAGAATGTCTCGGCTGAATTACGCTAAACCATGACTTCTCGTTTGCTGGTAAGTATCTGGCTTTAGTAAGGGAAGATACTGGTCAATTTTTGTCTCCCCTCTCCTCCCCTCCCCTTCTCTTTCCTTCCCTTCCCTTTACTTATTACTTTTCCTTTCCTATTCCCTTCCCTTTCCTTTCTTTTCTTTTTCATATCTCTGAAAGACAAGCCCCCTGGTTGATATTTCCCTGGCTCACATATTGTGCACATCTCTCAGACCTACCAGAGCAGTGGTTCTCAAATGTTATTGTGTATGAATATTAGCCTGAGATGCTTTCTTGTGGTAAATTCACATTTCTGAGTCCCATCTCTAAGGTTTCTGATTCATTATGTCTGAGATGGAGCTTGAGAATCTTCATTTTTATAATCATACTTCTCCCTCAAGTATCGCTGAGGGAATCAAGTGGGCAACTTGTTACTGCACTATAACCTCCTTTGAGGTAGGGGAGTGGTCATCACTGTATAATATCCCAGAAGGTCAAACATGCCTACTGTCCACAGGTCATCAGATTTAATATTATTAACTAAATTCACCTGTATATAATCAAGGGTTAGATCAGATAACAAATAAAAGCTCTTCCCACCTTTAAGATTTTGTGATTTCCCTAATACAAATTTTGTTACTTGATTATACTAGGAAATGTTTAAATTGGGTGAGTTCGAAAAAGTGAGGGTTTGTCTTCAAGTAAAGTGAAAAATAGACTCCTTTGATTTTAAACAAACACATGGGGGAATTCTTGACCTATAGGAGGTTGTGAGAGGAGCACATGCCAATATTCCACTAGGAAAATCTTGGCCAAACTTCATGTCCCATTAGCTATTTTTTAGGAATCATAATAATAAATTAGTTTTCTTACTTATAATTGTTAGGGAAAAAATGCCATGGGAAGAAATAAGTTTTGTGTCCTTTTAAATGAAGGAGCAGATTAAAGCTTGTAGGTAATTGATTTGAGCTCTTCAGTTACTAAAGCCCATTATACGGTCAATTTTGACATTGTCCTTTGAGTGTACTTTGATGGTTCAGGAACCCAAAGAGGGTGTGCTTTGCAGTTTTTGTCAGTTTACAATAGCAAGGGAATCCCGTAGGGATGCGTTTGATTTGAATAGAGTGGGAAGATGGAGGGGGCCAGGACTTGTGCTGTCACTTTGATAATAAGATTGCCCAAGAGCTGAGCTTCAAGTTGGAAACTTGGCTTCATACAAAGACATTACCTAACAGTCGTGGTTTTGGGTGTGACTTTTCCTGGGAAATCTTTCAGCAGAAGCTGATCTTCTTTTTTATTATGATGGGAATAATTACAAATACTTTGCAGTCTACCTGGGCTGAAGTTGACCAAGAAGATTAACATAGGCATATTTGTAAAGTATTACTTAATATTTTGTTCTGAAAGATATCTATTTCCTGACACAAGGGTATTTTGCATTGTTTATCGTATTTTCTAGCTTGATAGAGCCTTTTCACACATGCACCTCAAACACATTTTAGACATTATCTCATTGGTCTTTTATAAGCTCAAGGTCCAATGTCTTATGAACACACTACTCTTTACAAATAGAACTCTTTTTGTTCCTGTCAGTTATATCTGTGAAAGCAAAAAGCAGGTGCATTTTATCTGAATCTGGTTAAAACCATTTTAACTGTAATAAATGTGACTCTGGGGGGAGGTTATCGATTATCTGAAACTTAGGAGTAGGTTGAGGGTATTGGGTTAAACTAGACTGATTTAATTTTGTGAGCGGTCCATATCCCCCCAAATACACGTGGTTTGGGATGTTCCCGACATGTGCCAATATCAAGAACATGGCATTCCCATGAGGTAACATGGTTCTTCTGTTGAGCTGACATTAGGGCGTTTTATCTATTCCCCAAAGGCCTACAAAGCTCTGATCTCTATGGCAGAGAAAAACATTTTGATGGAATTCCTATGTGTGTGATGTAAAATATATATTAAATTGGAAAAGGGCAATTCAGATAGAGATACATTTCTAACCAGACACCTCTCCTACAGGATTTTAGCTGCTGTCATTTACAGCTTGAAGTAAAAAAGAAAAGAACTGCCGTTTTCCTCTTAAGCTGTCCCTGAAGTTCACAGACTTTCCCCCTGGCCACTGTAGACTTTAGAGAGAGAGATAACAAAATAGGAAAGAAGGACTTTAAGCTAGTTGTATCCAACATAAACACAAAGAAGTACTATTCGTTATGAACAAAGAGAAGACATATACATGTCTTACTAAAAATACTCAATGAAATGACTTATAGATGACTCCAGTTAATGATATTGATGCCTAAAGTCAGTCTTAAAAGTATCCAAGGCAGGATTGAAAGCTACGATGAGTGGGGCTGGGAAAGAAAAAGGGTAGTTTTGAGAACTGGTGATTTTGATCATCTTTTCTTTAATTCTACTACCACTACTTCTGTTCTGAGGAAGGAAAGGTGCCAGCCGTTTTTTTCTTTCTCTTTCTTCCTTCAGCCTTTGCTGTACTCATACATTTGGCTTTATCCCTCCATAAACATTTCCCCATTAAAACTAATCATAAGAATCATATTTTCCCATAATTATCTTCATTTATTGATATATGATTTATTTAATGTTATGTGCTTACTGTGCACCAGACATGGTGTTAGTGGCTGAGAATACATTTTTGAATACAACACATGTGATTCCCTGCCATCACGACACGTAGTCTCTGACCTTTGAACTGTAACAATTTCTCATGTTATTTGATTTGGTCCTTATAACAGCTCTTTGAAATAGCCAGGGTTTCTATTTTTATTTGTCGATTATGAAATTAAGCTTAGAGAAGTTCAAGTGATTTGCCCAAGATTACCTAGTTCATGAGATATTTAATCAGAATGGAGTCTTCATTCTAAGGCAGTGGTCTTTTTGTATATCATGCTGCTTCACTAGGATCCTAGGTTCAAAGATTACATCTAAGGTACTCTTTTAAATAGCACTGAGACCAGTCATGTAATTTATATGTTAGTGAGTTTTGTCCATTAATCTTTCCATCCCTTTATCAGACATTATTGAGCATCATACATTTTTATTTAAGACATTCATGGTCCTATGGCATCTGTTCCAACAAGCTATGCCTAGCTTTTGAAATAGAGTGTCTTTATAGTACGTATTTATCAGAATATCTTCCCTATTTTACAGCACTCCCTCCTTCATAAAATGCCAGCCAGAGATTGGGAGCACATGAAATACAGCAATTAAAGGAAGACATTGGTAAGCTTCATTCCCAATAGGCTTGGAGAAATAAAAAAAGGAAAGTAATTTTCAAAACAAAAAATAACAGAGTGAAAAGAACAGAACACTGGGCCAGAATGAAGAGACAGGACTTTTAGTCTTTGTTCATCCAACTTTGGAAGAGTGCATTCAATTTCAGACTACAGTTTTCTTACTCTAGGAATTGGATTTTAGACACTTTCTTTATCCTATCTCTGTAATTCTCAATCTGAGCTGAGCAGACAGAGAACTTGGAAAGTAACATAGACTAGTGCGTAGGAGCCCCTGCAGCGGACAAAGAAAGGAAGTGTTGCAGGTCTATTATTTAATCCTTGAATCTGAGGATGTCTGTTCCCCTGTCAAAATGGTTCCCTTTCCTTTTTTCCGCCCTTTAGGTCAAGAAAGAATCTCTCATACAATTACTTGAGAAAAATAACACCTTTGTAAACATAACAAGCCATTATTATTAGAAGACCATGGCCTGACTTTTCAACTTAGAAGTGACACTACTCCTAGAAAGACTGGAATCTTTTTAAATTCATCATACAAGGGTTTTCTCCAGATTGCCTTATACGCCTTTCAGCATAGCAGGCAGATAGTGGCTTACAATCACCAACCGATTTTTAAAATATTTCTTTGTGGGTGAATGGGATGAGTAGAAACACCCGAAGGGACTGAGAAAGGATAGCCAAGGAAGTCATACAGATCCAGGAGGAGTGCAGCCAGTGACAACTAACTAAGGGAACAGATGAGCTTGCTTACGGGTTCACCTTTACCAAGAAGCTTCTGCTAGATCTATTTGGTCATGTTTTTCTTGTGATTTTCTCTGGCATTTGCTTTAACAGTTCTCCTACTTCTTCACTTTTAGTGATGACTAGTTGTTCCTTGCCTACTTGCTGAAGAGCTGTCCTCCAGGAATTTACCAAAATTCTTCCACAGCCTTAGAGACACCAGTGCTCTAAGCATGAAGGAACTAAGGATTTATGGGTTTATCCAATAGTTACTCAGACATTAAGGTTTTTAGAAATTCTAAAGAATCTGTTTTTGATATAATTTATGTTAGAGATAATGCTGGAACTCCACACTGGCATGGTGGCACACACCTATAATCCCAGCACTCTGGAGGCTGAGGCAGAAAGAATCAAAAGTTGCCCTGCTAAGGCACCTTAGCAAGTTGGTGAGCCCCTGTGTCAAGATAAAAAATTAAAAATAGTAAGGGCTGAGAATGTAGTTCAGTGTGAACTGAAGGTCCTGGGTTCAATTCCTAGTACTGCAAAAATAAACAAACCACTCCCCCTTAAAAAAATCCTGGGACTGCAATAAAAAACCTAGTATAATAATAACCATGATGATGATGATGATGATAATAATAACCATGTTTGCCTTACATTAAAAATACTGGCTCATAAACATTCATTTATGTTTTAAATTAAAATAAAATGCTTAAGGCATACATACAAAAATTCAAGTTTTCCTTCACTACAAAAGTACCATCTATTTTAAGAAAAGCAGAATTATATAGAAAACACCTGAGTTCTCTATCCTAGCGTGACTAAGCTATGACATTTCAGAATTTCTTAAGGGTGGAGATAATTTGCTATTGACTCCAGAATCCAGTTGCCCCCTTCCTTTCACAGAGAGTTACTCTGTTTAGGAATCAGCTTCTTTCACATCTAGCTGTCATCACTGCAACTACTGAGAAAAACCCCCATCACAAGGGCATTCAGAGGCTTACATCTAAAAGGCAATTCAGGTAGGAGGTGGGAAGTTGAGTTAGCTAGGGCTTTTCTAGTCCTTTCAGCAGGTCACTTAGCTCCCTAGGGTAGGCTAACCCTTATCACAGGTTCTAGACTGACCAGGTCAGAATGAGCAAGGAAAATCCAAGTAGTTGCTTGGTAGTTGAGTATCATTTCTGTCTCTATGCCGATCTCTTTTTGGGCTTACCTTACCCTAGGGAGTAGGCTCTGGTCTTTGTGAGTGGTTCCAATAATTGGTCTCTTTAAGGTTCTCTGTATATTTCTCTAACCATTTTTGGATAATAGTTCTACCTTGATTTCTTAACTGTAATGGAGATGAAAAACCAGTCCCTAAACCAAAGTCTGTACAATTAGATCCTTACTGCAGGCTGTTTCATGGGTGATGTTACCATTTGTTGGTTTGGCACTTTGCCTATTGTCAATCCTGACTTCTTAAATGTTTCTCCAATTTTGAGTTTCTATCTGTTGATATTGTGGGACCTTCCTCCCATCCTTCTCATAACCTGTATGAAACTCTTGATTACTTCCAGACTGCTTGGCTACTGCCATACCCTACCCATATATTTAAATTTCTTTTTTTTTTGTAAGTAATGAAACTGCTACCCTCCCTATTCCCCACAGGACTGCCCGTAGTTATTCTGAAACATTAATCTGTATAAAAATCACCAAGAGTTTTATTAAAAGTCCAGGCTCTTAGGCTCCACCATTATAGACTGTTATTTAGAAACTCTGAAATGAGGCTTACAAATGTGCATTTTAAAAACAAACAAATAAAAACGTGCTTTTGAATTACATATAACTGTACTTTGGGAAAGCCACATCTCAACAAAACTGATGTAATCTCTGGGACTTGATCCTTCTTCACAGGCTCCATCCCATCCCTAACCAAACCTGATTTTGACAGATAATGAAAAAAATCCCCTTTCCATGAGGAATTTATAGCTATTATAATCTTTAAATTTTAGAATATTATTTTCACTTCTATTTTTCTGCTTATTGGACTAGAAACTTTGTAGGGATTCTAACATGGAACTAGCTGAACTCTGTCTAGTAAGTCATTTAGGTACAATCCAATTAAGAATGCTGATCTTGCCCCACGCTTTGGGACAATGTCTTCTGTGTATTGAAGATAACAGTATATTAGAAATTCACAAACCAGTAGAGGAAAGTGTCTTCTTCCCTTGGGTCTGGATTCAGCTTAAATGTTGCCCTCATCTATGTGCCTGTTTGCCCTTAAAGGAATAATAAAGACTCATACACAGATTAATATAAAGAAAATAGAAGTGAATATAGGAGCTCTGGAGACAGGAGACAAGCACAGGAGAACTGCTCTTTATCACTATGGTGGATCACGTGAGGGCTACCCCGGCCCAGGTGCAGCAGCCTCAGAATCAGTTTAAATATTTTTATAAAGCGCATTTCAGAGGCATGTTCTCCTATTACATCTCATTACAATGAATATGCCACATGGTGCTCCTGTTAACTTAGAAAAATTTGGAGACCATAGGAACCATTAAGAAACCCAGGAAAAGATTTCTGTTTCTGGTAAAAATGGAATAATGGTACTGCCTATTTACCCTCCACATGAAATGACCAGAAAATAACAGATAAAAGACATGAAAAAATGATTTTCAAAATCTTAGACACCAGGCAATGAATAATGGTGGTTCCTGAGGGATAGAGATAGGAGACAAATGAAGTGATCCTGTGATTGCCACAGTTTACTGTACTGAAACAGTGTTTAGGTTATGGTGCAGAGAGGGGAAACCCAGGAGTTCTGCGGACTCCCTGGGTAAAGGAGATGGAAATGAAAGTCTAGGAGGACTACGGGAGCTAGAGTTCTCAGGACAAACTACTGAAGAGGAGAGAACTGCACAGAGAAAGCTCTGGAAACTACAGAATTTTCTAATGGAATTATTACTACTTACAGTAATAACTATAGCAGCATTAGGCTATGTCATACCATGAAGACAAATATTCATATTACTGATTGACACATATAAGTGAGCAAACTGTTCAGGACTAGGAAAACAAGGCTGGGTCTATAGTTTAGTGGTAGAGCACTCACCTAGCATGCACCAGATCATAGGTTCTATCCCCAGTACTGAAAAGAAATTGAGAAAACAGCAAATCTTTGACAACTGTCACAAAGATTTGACAACTCTCACAGGTGGTAACCTGTTCCTGTTAGCCAGATCAGAATAGCTAATAATCCATGAAGTAATAAAGTATTCAGCATGTTCTTGCCTCAGTAGTAGGAATAAACTCCAGACTGTTACGTTGGTTCTGCCTAGTAAGCAAGATTGAAGATGATCAAACTGTTTTCAAGGAGTTTAATTCTGTCCTCTTACAAAACCCAAGTAAATATTTAAATAAATACAAAAATATCCAGTTCCAGAAAGATAGCATTCACAATGTCTGGCATCCAGACAAATATTGCCAGGCATGATAAAAAGCAAGAAAATCTGACCTATCATGAGACTAGTTCATTAATTGAAACAAAATTAAATTTAAGCATGGTGGTGTACACCTGTAATCTCAGTATTCTGGGAACCTGAAGCAGGAGGGTCACAAGTCTGAGCCTAGCGTAAGCAATTTAGTGAGACTCTGGTTTTTTAAAAGCCCAAATTAAACTTTTAGGGATGAAAAATGTAATGTGTGAGGTGAAAAATAACTTAGATTGCCTCAACAAGCACATTAAGTGTAAAGTAATAAAAGATGAATGAATTTGATGGTATAGAAATACTATCTAAATGACACACACATTTAGTCAGCCATAAATCATACTTCATCAGCAATTACATTAAATGTAAGTAGATTAAAATACTCCAAGTGAAAGGCAGAGATTTGCAGAATACATTTAAAAAATGATCCAACTACATGCTAGGTATAAGAACACATTTGATATTGAAAATACAAATATATTGATATAAGAAGGAGAATGAACCTATATACTGGCACCTTGATCTGTGAACTTAGTTTGTTCTATGATTTTTTTTGAAAAGATGGCCACATTTGAGTTCTGTGAGAAAGATGGCTATAGTTGTGTTTGTCACCCAAGGCAGAGTGGGTGACAAACAAAAGTAAAATTTTGCCAAACACTTCTTTGTGAACTAAACTGTTTGCAGTACAAAAATGTTCACACTGGGGTCCACTATATATGCATGTCTACGTCTATGTCTGTGTCTATATCTGTGTCTATGTCTGTCTATTAGGCAAGTAGTAACCAAGAGAGAGCTGAGGTGCCGTACCAATATCAGACAAAATATATTTTAAGACAAAACTTCTTACTAGAGACTGAAAAGTACATTTTATAAAGATATAAAGAAGATATAACCATTTATGCCATTTGGTTATAATAATGATTATAAACATATATGCACCTAACAACAGAGCCCCAAAATATGTGAACCAAAACTGATGGGATTTAAGAGAGGAATAAGTAGAGAATTCAACATGGATAAGCTTCAATAGATAGGTTAACTAGGCACAAGGTCAACAAATGAAGACATGTAAGACATGTATGTTTAATGATACATATAAACCACTCCACATCAGCAGACATTTTCTAGGCTTGAGTAATGCTAGGCTTCAAAAGAAGCCTCACTAAGTTTAAAAGAATTGAAATTAGTGAAGTTCACCTTTTACCACAATGGAATTAAGGTAAGAACCAAGGGTGGGAGTACCATTCAATAACTTGAGGCCCCAGGTTCAGTTCTCAGCACCACATCTGCACACACACACACACACACACACACACACACACACAACCTAAAAGGAAATTAGGGAAAGTCATAAATATGTGGAAAACAAATAACACTTCTGTTGGTCTAATATCCGTTTCTGTCCAGGGTGAACAGGTCCCAAAAGCAAGGTACCCAGGGATGAATAAAAAGTAAGAAGAAAAAGAAATACAAGACAGACAATGTTCTGGGATCAGGGGGCTTATAGTTCTCTTGTCTGCAGCCCCGAATCACCTTTTCCATAACCTTTTATTGAGATAAAACAAAGGAGGCACCTGGGCCACCGGGCAGATATCAACCGTTTTAGCAAGAACAGTACAACTCAATTACCATAGGCATGAGACTTGACCAGGTAGCCATCCTGTCACCATTCCTTTTCTACATAACACAGCAAAACATTTAGTGTCGGTACCAGGGCTTACAAAGCTTTTGTTAGACTACCTCTAGAACACAACAACCTAGGTCTGGTTATACCTAAGGCAATACATTGAAAGATTAACTAAAGAATGTCCGGCTCCACACACTTCTAAACAAATGGGCCTGTAAAAAAGTGACAAGGAAAATTAGAAAATACTTTGAAATAAATGAAAATGCAATGTTCTGAGATTTACCAGTACACAGAGGAAAATTGATACTGTCAATGCCTATATTGTAAAAATAAGAAAAAAAAACTTAAAATCAATGTCCGAATCTTCCACCATAAACTTAAGGAGAAAGATGAAGGAAACCCAAAGCAAGCAGATGAAGCAAATAAGATTAGGAAAGCAATAAAAACAACAGATAATCAAAAAACAAGTAGAAAAAAATCAGTTGTTTGAAGAAACCAACAAAACATACAAACTGTTAGCTAGGCTGAATAAGGGAAAAGGGATGGATTCATATTATTAAAATCAAAAACCATGGAAAGGATATTTTAGCAATCTTAGAGAAACAATAAAAGATTAGAAATGAATTCTATGTATAATTATATGTTCACAAGTTAGACAACTAAGATAAAATGTGTAAACTATTGAGCTTGACTCAAAAAAAGTTAAATGATCTTACTATACCTATAATAAGATATTGAATTAGTCATTTAAAATTTCCCAGAGAAAAGCTCATGCTCAGTAGCTTCACTGGTGATTTTTATGAAATATTTAAATAATTAATTCCAGATGTAATATTATTAAAATGTTAATATTACCCAAGAAAGAGACCTACAGATTCAATTCTATCCTTAGCAAAATTCAAAGACTTTTTGCAGAAATAAAAAATCCCTTCACGAAATTTGTATATAGTCTCAAAGGACCATCAGCTAGTCAAAACAATCTTTAAAAAGAACAAAGTGATAGCAGTCACACTTCCTGATTTCAAAACCTATTACAAAGCTACAGTAATCAAAACACTGTAGTACTGGCATAAAAACATACATATAGACCCATGGGATTGAATGGAGAGCCCAGAAATAACTCTTCACATTCATGGTCAAGGGTTTTTTTGATAAGGGTGCTGAGATAATTGAATGTTAAAAGGCGAGTCTTTTCAACAAATAGTGCTGGAAAACTAGACATGCAAAAGAATGGAGTTTGACCCTTATATGTCATCATATAAAGTTTAACTCAAAATGGATCAAAAGCCTAAAAATAAGATCTGAAAGTATAAAATTTTGAAATGAAAATGAGGCAAAAATTTATGATATTAGACTTGGCAATACTTTCTTGCTAGACAACATGCTTTTGTGGAATTTAAAAAATATTGTCCAACAAAGGATACTATCAAAAAAGTAAAAGAGTAACCCACGGAATGGAGAAAATATTTGTCAGTCACCTACCTGACCATATATTAATATTGATCATACATAGATAACTCTTAGATTTAACAATTACAAAAGCAAACAACTAAGACGTCCGGGAAGATGGCGACCGGGTAGGCAGCAGAGAGAGAACCTCCCAGAGGATTACCACCCAAACAATGAAATATAGCAATATGAAGACAGAAATAAAGACTTCCAGGAAGAAGACGACCAGCCGAGAGAGCGAGTGCGGAGGGAAGAACGGCTTCAGCTCCTGAACCCGACAGAGAACGCGCTACTGGGACAAACTGTGCCAAACCGGCAGTGCTCCGGGATCCGCTCAGAACCCCACCCCCGCAGCCAGCGCTGCGCGAACTGGAGCAACAGCGACCGGCCGGCGGGATTTCTGAGTCGGGGAAAATCTCCATCCAGGGAAAAACATCTGAACGGCACTCCTGTCTGCACGATCACAGGGTGAGTTAAGTGCGCGCTCTAACCGGTTTTTCCTGAATCGGGAAGAAGCTCAGCCCAGCGA
>PVLD010020710.1:0-33261 GCA_004027595.1 Dinomys branickii | reverse complement strand
TTATTTGTTCTGTTTAGGGAGTTATTTCTATAGCTGTTCTTGGGATTGTGGTCTCTTTTTTCTCTGTCTAGAATATCTTTTAGTGCTTTTTCCAATGCTGGTTTGGCACTCATGAAGTTCTTCAGTTGTTCTTTGTCGTGGAAATATTTTATTTCTCCATTGAATTTGAGGGATAATTTTGCAGGATACATCAGTCTGGATTGGAAGTTGTTTTGTGTCAGAATCTGTAGTATCTCGCTCCAAGCTCTTCTTGATTTCATGGTTTCCGTTGAGAAATCTGCTGTGATTCTGATGGGCTTTACTTTATAGGTGATCTGTTTCATTTCTCTAGCAGCTTTTAATATTGTGTTCTTTTGCTGGATATCTGGGATCTTGACTATTATATGCCTGTGTGTGTTTTTCTTTGGGTTATAGATCATTGGGGTTCTATATGCTTCGCTTAACTGAACTTCAGTATCTTTTACCTTGTTTGGGAAATTTTCTGCTATTATTTCATCAAATATTCCTTTTATATCGTTTGTGAGATCTCCTGCTGTTTCACACACTCCTATAATTCGGATATTGTTATGTTTTGCCTCATCTTGCAGCTGTTGGATTGACTTTTCTTGTGTGTTTGATGATATCATGAGATTCTTCCTTTCACGCTCATAAACTGCCATGCTGTCTTCAAGTTCTGAAATTCTATCTTCGGTTTCATTTAAACGGCTTTGTATGCTTTCAGTGTTAGTTTTCAAATCCTGGCATTCTCTTTGGACCTGTTTCATTATTGGTAATTCATTCCTAAATTGCTCTTGTAGCGTTTCCATTTGTTTCCTATTTTCTTCTAGTCTTTTGTCTGTATCTTCTCTATGTGCACAGAACATTTCTTCCATCATTGTTTTCAGCTCGTTTTTTGTCTGAGAAATCATTGTGGGTATGTCGCTTATTTTTGCTTTAAGCTCTTTTATGGCCTGTTGGAGTTGTTTCATTTCGGATGCAATAATTTCATAACTTGCAGGTATGTGATTTCCTGGTTCCCCTGTATCCTCACATTCAAAACTTGTTCTGGGTGGGGTTGAGTTTTGAGACTGCGTTTTGTTCCTCTGTTTTCCCATTTTTGGGTATCAGATTCAAAATGTGGAGCTATCAATTCCCCAGGCAGTTCAGCAGGCAAAGATCTGCTGCAGAGGCTGCTCCAGTGATTCCTTCTCTTTGGGAGAATGTCCCTGAAGCTGTCTGCTGAGATTTCCGCTTCTACTCCCTACCCCGAGCCCTGCCTGGGGCGTATAAACAGGTCGCTGCCCCAGGCGTCTTGCAGACATGCCACTCAGGTGTTCCTCCCTGGGTGGAGCTCCTTCCCCCCTCATAAATCCCCTAGGGGCACCTAGCTAGCTCTTCCTACCTGGGAGATCCCGCAGTCCTTAAAGCTCCTTTGATGTCACTCCCTGGGCAGAGCTTCTTCCCGACTCAGGAAAAACCGGTTAGAGTGCCCACTCAACTCACCCTGGGTTCCTGCAGGCAGGAATGCCGTTCAGACGTATCTCCGTGGATCGAGCTTTTTCCCGACTCAGAAATCCCGCCGATTGCAGCAGCTCCAGTTCGCGCAGCGCCGGCTGCGGGGGCGGGGCTCTGAGTGGGATCCCGGAATGCTGCCCAGATTGGCGCAATCTGTCCCAGTAGCTCGTTCTCTGAGTTTCCTCTGCTCTGCTGCCTCCAACAAATCCTGGTTACAGCCGTCTCTGAGCCGATCGGGTTCAGGAGCTGGAGGCTTTCCTCCCGCCGCAATCGCTCTCTCGGCTGTACGCGATTTGAGCCGAGCTGCGTCCAAAGCGCCTCACCGATCTCTCGGGCACCCAGCTCTCAGGATCGGCCCACTTCTCGCCGCCTGGCTTGTCCAGGTGGCCCTTTAATGCTCATGCCGCAGAGAGCAGCCCGAGCAGTTGGAATTTTGCATCCATGGACCGCGCACCCGCGCTCAAAAGATCGGTCTCTGGGAGAGATTCCCTCTGCCGCTCACCTGGTTGCCATCTTCCCGGAAGTCTCCCAGAGCCACTTTATAGTGGTCCCCAACACTACATATTTCTAGATTTCTCTTTGTGGCAATTGTGTAATTTTTTTTTTTTTTTTTGTATCAGTAATTGAACTCAGGATCTCTCACTTGCCAGACAGGCGAGTGCCACTGAGCTCTTTCTCTAACCCTATGTAGTGTTTTTGATGGAAAACCAAGAAAGAAAATCAGATTCACCATTTTGTGGTGAATAAAATGGTGAATTTTATTCACCACTGAGTTGTGATGAATTGTGGTTTTTGCTACTGAGAATTTAGAAAAACTACTTTCAGCATCATAGCTCATTATTGCTTCTTGCCACATCTCTAACCTACTGGCCATCTGCACATCCTTGCTCTGGCCACAGGGCCCGTTGGGGAATTTCCTTGCTTGATACATTCAACAAACAGGCTTCTGAGCCCCCCACTACAGATAATGAGCAGCCTGTGATCCTGGATCCCTGTGGTCCTCAAAATAGGGAGCAAAGCAGAAATCCTCTCCTGTATTTCTGTCTGGGACTAAAAATAGCATTCAGATTCTGGGGTCCAAGGCAATGGGGAGCTAGTGCTGCTGACTACCTTACCTTCAGCGCCAGGACCAGAGTGAAGAGGTGACCCAGGCTCTTACCTCCTAACAGGTGGCTGACACTGTGGCTCCTAAGAAGAGCAAGGTGTGCTAAAGTTGTCCACGGAAGTGAGGGGCTGAGCTTCAGCTCTGCTCATTTCAATTAGCCTGTGCCTGTGGCAAATCTTATGCCCAAAGCCACACCTTGTGTTTTTTCTTTACTAGGAATTTAAACTTCCTAGGTGACTTGTTCAGTCCTCAGGTAAAAATGATGACAGCAAACAGTTAAAGAGTTTTACTTCTAACCAGTGTCTCCCCAAGCTACATTTTCCTGTGCTTCTGATAAGCTAGCTTTAAATCAACAGGCACTATTTTTGTAGCTCACTGTGCTGCTGTACATTTCACAAACCCTAACCTCTCCTTAATTACCTTTTACCTTTTGAACAGTGTAGTGCCCGACTCACTTGCTTTCCTCCTCTTTCTGCAACGGTGCGTTTTTCCACCGCAGTAAGCAGTGTGGCTGGCATGCATCTCCCCCATTCCCTGTTGTACCCCCCGTGGACTATGAGGCTTGCCTGGAAGGGTGCCTCAGCCAGTTTCTGATGTCTGATGTGAGTGGAGACTCAGCATATTGTTGGGATCCCTCAGCCAGTGCCCTTTCCAACAACAGTCTTCATTCTGCACTGCGGAGACCCCCTTGCCTCCCAGTTCTGCGATGCTGTGGCCAGGCAGTGGTGCCCATGCTGTCAGATCCTACTGAGACTCCAGTGAGATACTGCTTTTGGCTGTGGTAGTATTTTTTTTAATCATTATTAGTTTGTTTTAACCACTACCTTCTATGCTTGGCTGTAGGTAAGATCAGCAGAATACAATCCTTTAAGCCCTTGGATTTATTATTTGGTGCATGTGACATCCTAGGGAAATATTTCATTTTGTACTTTTGCTTTAGGGGCTGATCTAACACTTAACATTTGTGTATTCTCAAGCATCTTGAGAAAGATTGCCATAGGAATGACTCTTGTCACATGATCTAAATGCATCTTATTTGATCATATTCACTGTTTGCCCTAAAGTACTAAAAACCTAAACCTTTCTTCCCTCCCTCCCTCTGTTCCATCTTTCTTTTATTTCTTCTTTTCTTCTTTCCATTGCACATGTGGAATAAGCACATACTTTGGACCAAACATTATGGGGACTATAAACATACAGCTGGGAGCCAACAGACAACTGTCCCAGACCTTTCAGAGCACAGTTTGAATTTGTAAGACGGGCATTGGCAATAACTGCTGAGAGCGTCATTGTTCACTCTATGGATAAAAGTTTCTCCGCAGCTTTGGAGGGAAAGCGAGTGTGATGCTTGAGTCATGGCGTGGTCTTTGGTGGCAGAGGTGAGCGGAATATGAAGGAAAAGCAGTCTGCACAATGATCACTGTGCTACTTATAATTCAATTTCAGTAGAACCTCTGTCTTGTCAAAAGGATGTTGTGGAAAGAGGAGTTTGTAGTTTGTGCTTTTTCTTGTTTTAAATACGTAATTTGGGAATCTGCATTGTTGTGTGGCTACGTAAGTGTTATGAGCCTAAAGAATGCCTACTTTGTTGTCATATGGTTTACTTATTTTTATTCACTTTTAAAGCACTTAATAAGATATTAATCACGATAGTAGTTGTTTTGTAAATATCCTATTTATTTTATGTGCACATGTTTTAGTCACACTGTTGATAAAAATAATTAGTACAAACTTGGAGATTTTGTTTTGCCCTTATGGACACATTCAAGTGTGAAATATCTTGTTGAAGATGTCCTTTCTGAACACGTACAGACTCAAGGAAGTGTACATAGCAAATGTCCAGACATTTTAACCTTCCCCAGCTAAAAACATTTTCTTGCCCAGTTTCTAAACCAAGACTATGAATTCGCCTCTGAGGAAGCTCCTCAGCTATTACTGCAAATGGACATTGTGAGCAGAATGCCTCGGAGCCTGATACCTGCCTAACTGTGGGGGCGTAGCTCAGGTTGACCCCCGAAATTCCCACAATGCTTTACAAGCAGGAAAGTCTTCTACTTCTTGAAAGGCAGAGATTTATTGACAGTACTGAGTTGATATGGTTACAAGGGATTCTATAGAAAGTATATACTTGTAGTTAAACTCATTGCAATACTGTGGATGCTCTTCTGATAGCAAACTGCAGAGGAGAAAAATTCATTGTTCCTTTTATTTGTGCTGTATTTTACTTCTCTGATCCTCCCCACTTCAACATAGTAGCAGCTTCATTCAAAATTTGGAATTTTAAACCTTCTAAAAGAACGACAAATAGACATTTTTTTTAGTTTGGAAGCAAAAGAAAAGGTAATCATGAGCAAAACCTGTTTTCTTTCCATTAGCGTAAGTAGTAGAACTTATTTTTACTTGCTAAATTAATAATGAATAAGAACATGACTTCAAAACAGTATGTGCTCCATCACCTGTCAAAATAGAACAACATGATCTGAATTTCTCCTTCAGCCTGAAACAGTTTTAGACAAAGCGTGAGAAACAGCAAAAGGGCAATAATCTGCAAGAGATGAGAAGAGATGAACGGAGGACCAGAATTGCCTTAACCTGTGGCTTGAAGAAGATTTTTCAAGAGGCAGAGCCCAGCTATCTCCCAGTTGATGGAGCTTGAAACTCAAAGGATTTACATCTGCTAGAATTCTCAGGATAGGGCCTGAGAGAGGAGCAAGATGCATGGAGAGCATCCTTGAGGTCTACAGAAGACCTTCTCAGGTGGTTTGTGATGATCAATGTGTATATTGACTGAAACGATCAGAAATCGGGAAAGGACAACCTGTGATAGTAAAATGGTACAGTGATCCAAGGTTCAGCAAGCAGGAAGATAGTTCCTGTTCCTGACAGCTAGGGTGGAAAAAATAGTCACTCAAGGGCCATTGCCCAGAGCATTAAGAAGGGTCTTCCCACCCAAATGCTGATTTAGGACCACTTACAGAGCTTGAACAAAAGACCTAAAAAGGTTAAATTAATCCCAACAATCCTGGATAAATTAGCTATGTTACAGATAAATCTCAGGATACTTAGAGTTATACTAAAATAAAAGTTGAGTCCAAAATATATGGCAGTGAGAACTTTTGGGAAGATGGCGACCGGGTAGGCAGCAGAGAGAGAACCTCCCAGAGGATTACCACCCAGACAATGGAATATAGCAATATGAAGACAGAAAGGAGAGAGGTGTGTACCCTGAATCCAAGAAGGATCTGAAATGGGAACTGAAGCCCTAGGAAAGACCAAGCAAAACCTCTCCTGGAGGAAAGGATCAGAGGGCTGCCGTGGCACAGTCGGAGGGACAGGAGGCGGAGAAGGAGGAAGCCAACGCTCCAAACACACTCTTGGCCCAAACCCTCGTTCCAGCAATCACAGCTTCAGATTCGGAGACCCACGCTCATGGAAGCCTCCTGACTCGGCCAGGGGACAGCGGAGTTCCAAGAGCTGGTCCAGCTCTGGAGAGGAGAGGGCACAGCCATGAAAAGAGGCAATGGTGGTTGGGAACTGTTGTCAAATCCAGTGTGAGGATGAGAGGTTGCAACAGCCACTGAAGCAGAGTGCCCACCCTGCAGCAACCTTCCTAATCAGCACCTGAAGGCAAGGTGAAGCCAGAGCAGCCAGTACACATCCCACCACACCCAGCTCTATGCCTGCCTCGGGGCTGTGGCCTCCTGCCTCTCCCCTGTGTGGGAGGCTGCCAGTGGGGAGCAGTGGGGTGCATCAGCAGCAACATCAGAGCCACAGCAACTCCCAGGGATCCAGCCAAGGAACAAACGGGAACTGGAGCACAACAGCAAGAGAGAGCTGCAGATGGAGGTGGATCACACGGCCCCACGCCCTTCTCACTCCAACATCAAGCAGGAAGCATGAACTGAGTTACTGTGCTTCAGCTCCCACCCTGAATGCTCTCTGTGAGCACCTTGAGCCTCGGCGGCCTGCACAATCACCACCTGTTCCTGACAGCAATGAGACGAGTCCACAGGCTTCAGGACTCACCCCAAACTACTAATACGAGCAACAAGTGTCTCCATACTGCTTGCATATATGAACCTTGTATGAACCCATGGCGACCGGGTAGGCAGCAGAGAGAGAACCTCCCGGAGGAATGCCACTCAGACATAGGAATATAGCAACATGTGAAGGTCAGAAAGGAAAGAGGTGGATATCCTGAACTCGAGAAGGATCTGAAATGGGAACTGAAACCCTCAGAAAGACTAAGCAAAATCTCCTCTGGAGGAGGGGATCGGAGGTCTGCCATGGCACAGTCGGAGGGAGAGGAGATGGAGAGGGAGGAGGTTGCCGCTTCAAGCACACCCTTGGCCCACACCCTCATTTCGGCATTCACAGCTTCAGCTTCGGAGACCCATTGCCCGGCTGCAAGGGGTGGGGAATGGTAATGCTGGAGAGCAGGAGGAGGTGGGAGGAGAAGAAAGGGCCTCTGGCATCAAGGCAATGGGACAGAGCCAAAAGGGTCACAGAGGGTGCCCCGATGGGGGCGCATGACCCGCGGCTGCTCCACCGTGGGCCCCGCGGCTGTGCCGCCATGTGCCTGTGGTTCCCCCACCGTGGGCCCTGTGGCTGCCCTGCAGCTGCTCCGCTGTGGGCCTGGTGGCTGCTCCGCTGAGGGCCCCGCTCAGGGCACCTCATGGACTGGACCCGCCCCCACCCATAGCATGACGACAGGGTGGAGCTGGGCGGTCTGCTGTGAGCATATGTGCTTTCCCACCTCCAACCATGGCAGTTTGTATACACCCATGTATGTTATAGTATAGTCTGAGGCAGCTATACCTCTTCCCAAGGCGAGAGTCCAAGGATATAGATAAACCCAGGAGTACAGTTATTATCACAGGGAAGATGACTGATTGAGTGGTAGGGCAACAGAGATGAGGGAGGAGAAAAATTGAATGAGCAAATGGGCCATCATCTGTGTAACTGAGTAATAAAGGTGAAGGTAACATTATGTAGGACAGCATCCAGAGCTAATTCCCTTCTATGTTCTCTATAATTCTGTATTTCCTCAATCGTTTTTGTATTAACAGAAATGAAGATAACTTTATATTATACAGCATCCAGTGCAAATTCTCTACTATCTTCTCTATAATTTGGTATTTCCTTTAATGTTTTTGTGTTAACTAATGTGAAGATAACTATGTAATACAACATCCAGTGCTAATTCCCTACTATATTTTGTATAACTTTGTATTTTCTGTATTGTTTATGGCTTTTCTGGTTCATATGTCTCCATTCTTTTGTCTTTAAAATAAAATTAAAAAAATATATATACGGCAGTGAATTGAAAATTATCAGACATACAAAGATGCAGAGGGAAAAAAACTCCAAATATGGAGAAAAAGCAATCCTTTGAAACTGACCTCAAAATTACACAAATAATAGAAATAGACTATTAAAATACTTATTGTAACTGTAACTCTATATATTCAAAGATCTAGAGGAAGCATCTTTCATGTTAATAAAGATATAGATTTTATAGAAAGATAAATCTTTTGTTAAGAAATAAAAACTCTAAAATCATGTTTTAAGAAGTGAAAACTATAGTATCTCAGTTGAAAAAATACTGTATAGAATCAAAGACAGATTAGGGAAAGCAGAAGAAAAATGGACTACAAAGCAGCAGAATATAGAAAAGACCAGAAAGAAAAAAGAAGTGAAAAGGGTCCCAGAGAGCTGTGAGAGAGCAAGAAGTGGCCTGATGCATGTGTGACATGATATTGAAAGAGGAAATAAAGTTTACTCTTGTAATTATTCAAAAGTCCAACAGTGTTTTAAAAATCTTTAAAACTAATCTACTTTTGAGGAAAAAGCAATACCATGTGATAGGGACTGTACCATAGATAGAAGTAAAATCTAAGATTATAGCATCATAAAGACATAACGAAGAGGAAAGAAAGTATATTGTTGTAAGATTTCATATACTGCCATTTGATTTTTTTTATTCATTTCTTTTTTTTTTTTTTTTTTGAGACAGGGTCTCACTATGCAATTCAGACTGGCCTTGAGCTCACTTTGTAGCCCAGGCTGGTCTGGAACTTGCAATGATCCTCCTGCCTCAGCCTCCGTTGTGCTGGGATTAGTAAAGGCATGTGCCATCATGCCCAGCCCTTTTGTTTTGTTTTGTTTTTTTCTTTTTGAAACAGGGTCTCGCTATGCAGTTCAGGCTGGCCTTGAGCTCACTTTGTAGCCCAGGCTCATATACTGCCATTTGACAGTGGACGGTCATAAACTTTAAAAGTTTACTCTAAATTCTAAACCAACCCTAAAGTTAATTATAGCTATAGCACACACACATACATACATCACAATCATAAAAAAACTCAAGTATTTCAAAGTCAGAAAAGTAGAGAAAAGAAACAAAAGAACAAGTGAACAAAGACAACAAAACAGCAATGTGTATATTTAAACAAAAGATCAATAACATCATTAAAGACTATCTTAGTTACTTTCTGGTTGCTGAGACAAAATGTCCAAAACCCACACATTAAAGTAAGAAAGGTTTGTTTAGCTCACAGTGCGCAGAGGTTTCGGTCTGTAACTGGCTGGCTCCAAGGCGGGGTGGCAAATGGCACAGGAGCCACCACCCATAGCAGCAGAAGATAGCAAAAGCAGTGAGAGAGAGCCAGAGCAAAAGGAGGAAACAAGCCTCTTTCTGTCCCTTTTACTTTGTTCAGACTGCTGGGATTGGGACGGTGCCAGCCCAATCCGTGGCATGATCCAGCAATCACCCATCTTTAATCCTGGCCCCTTAATTACAGCATTGTACTATGAATCAGTCACAAACTCTAGACATAGCTACCTTGGAAAAAGCCTGCCCGCCATGACTGTATGAGGCTCTGAAGAGACATCTAGACATAAACCATAACAAAGCTACACAGTTTCAAAGCACAAAGTCAGCAGTTGTCATACTGGATTTAAAAGCAAGATCTAACTATAACCTCCTTGAAATAAATCCACTGCCAAGAGAAAGGCACATACAGGTAAAGACTGAAATTATGGAAAAGATATAACACACAAGCACTTTAATCAAAAGAAAATTACAATGGCAAATGAATAGCAAAGTAGATTTCACAACAGAAACTACTTCAAGGAACAAAACAGTCATTTCACAATAATACGTTCATTTATCAAGAAGATATAAGTATCCTAAGCCCTAAGCTCTGGTGGACTACTATGTCTCTGTACTTTTCCTTTCCTAAGCAGAAGCATTTATTTTGGCTACCTTGTTCTGTTCCTCCACGACATTACTAGAAAGAAGAGAGGAGGTAAGCTGCCCTTTGAGAGCCCGCGTCACCAGATCACATCTGAATTTATGGAGAGAATTACAGGTGGTTTAGAGACCTTCAGGTGTGAGCTTTATAAAATGTTGAGTCTGACTTTGGGCTGTCTATGTAGGTGACTATGACCTATGAGTGGACAGATGAGTAAAATGGAGACTTGGAGAGTAAGATGGGGAACTTCAGCAAAGGCTAGGGTCTTATGAAGCATATTTTCTTCCGTTCCCGAACACATAGCTATACTACAGCCCCCGGCTTCCCCTGCAGTCAGCGAGGCAGCCAACAGGATGTGCGTGGAAATAAGGCATGACATTTCCAGTACAGTCCATAAGATCTGCCTGTGGACTCTCTCTGTTCCCTTCCTGATCAACTAATGTAATGGAGAGAATTCTTAGGACCTGGAAAAGACAGAGCCACATCATAGAGAGAGCTGATTCCCAAAGAACTAAACAGGAGGCAAGAGTATCTGCTGTGGACTTAAATTGGAAAAAAAAATACAACTTCAACACTGTAAAAGTTTACTAGGGGGGAGCAGTTGATTATTAGAATAGCAAGAATTTTTTTAGAATGGTAAGATTTTTATTTTGTTGCCAAATTTCTCCTTCTCACTTTTTAAAATCCTTTTTTCTATTCTTTTTTCTTGTGGTGCTGGGGATTGAACCCATTGAACGCATGACCTTTCTTCCTTCTTCCCTCTCACCCTCCCTCCCTCCCTCTGTCCTTTCCTCCTTCCTTCCTTCCTCTCTTTCTTTCCTGACAGTTTCTAGTAATTTTATGTTTAGTACCTTTGAAGTACATAATGATTACATACCTGGTGGGGAACTGGCACGTGTATGTAACACGTCTTGATTATTTTTTTCATTCCCTTCCTCTCCCCTCCCCCACCTTTCCCCCTCACTCCATCTCTTGATCTTCTTTCTAGTTTTTATCTTTTATTTCGGTCTTTGTATTGTGGGTTTAAGTGGGACACATCCCCAGCCCTTTTTTATTTTGAGACATCTTCCTAAATCACTAAGCAGCCAAGGCTGGGTTTCTCTCTTACATCTTAATATTTTCAGATCATCATTGTGAATCATTCAAGAATCCAATATGAACAGAATCATATATTTTTTAACAGCATTGCATCACCTAGATTTAACTTACTTAAGAATATCAAATGCATTTTTAGCTCAGGTTCTCTTTGGTATATATAGTACAACAACCTACATATTTATAATTTTCAAATAACACTTCAAATGACACAAAAGTTCTGCAGGTGAAAAAGTGAAATTTCTACCACGAATGGTAGTTTATACTGAGAAGAAAAATAGGTCTGTGATCTACCTTTAGCTTTTGATGACTGCAGAGAAATGATTGATATTAGGCTATTCATTTACGGGTGCCTCATGTGTGTTTTATTTCTTACCCTGTCAAACTGAGAATACCTTCCAATTTTATCAGGGCTGCGATGTACTCTGTACTTACAGTTTTATTACCTGTTGGAGAAGCTACAAAATGTTGGCAGTCTTTAGTAAGGAGCACTTTATGTTTCCTTGCATCAGCACATTTCTTAGATTAATACCCTACGCTTGATTGATGGAATTGCATGCACTAGGCTTTTGTTTTTAAGGTTGTAATTTCTCTTAAACATTTGTGAAAAAAAAAGAAGGAGGGCTGACACATATGTGTATTCTACTTATACATAATATATACAAATATATATATGACTGTGTTATATGGTATATGTATATTGGTAACAAATGTATGCATTATATATTTTATGTATGCATATATAAACACATATACCTGCCCCTTTCTCTTTTCCTAGGCAAACTTTTATCTGAGGTTGATATTCAATATTTGTTTATGATTATAAATAACCGACATGCTGTTATCCATGTTATTGTATACATATAATTTTTTAAAAATAGAAAATACAAGATTTAGAAAAAAATAACTCATGTTCTTAAGCTCAAATTGGAAACATAAAAGTGCTTGTGCTTTAATTATTTTTGAAAATTATTAAAGCTAATTCAGTGTCAATGCTGGACCAGTTACTTGGATTATTTATTACTAGATCTTACTTTTTTAGAGTAGTTTATTTCACGGCAAAATTGGGCAGCAAAAGATACAGAGATTCCTACAGCCTTCCCGCTGCACACATTCACAGCCTCTCCGTTATCAGCACCTCTCGAGTTATGTGTTCATTACAACTTGCAATCCTGCGCTGGTGTATCGTCCTTCCAAGTCTATGGTCTCTCTTCAGGTTTGCTGTTACACACTCTGTAGGCTTTGGCAAATGTATAATACTTGCATCTACCATCACGTCATCACACAGGTTGTTACGACTTCTCTAAAACAATTTCGTGTTCTACCTTATTCCTTCCTCCCTGTCCTCAACCCCTGACAACTGATATTTTTATGTTTTTCACAGTTTTGTCTTTTCTAAAATATCTAATAGGAAATTTACCACATGTAGCCTTTTCAGATTGGCATCTTTCACTTAGCAATATTCATTAGGTTTTTCCATTTCCTTTCTGGCCTAACAGCTCTTTTCTTTTTAGTGTTGAATAATATTCCATTGTCTGAATGTGCTGCAGTTTAATTTATTGCGTTAGTTAATCTTAATTGTAGATTTGACTGGACTAAGAGACTCCTGACGAGGTGGCTGAGACAAGGCACTATACTCACACTATAGCTCATAGCTGAGTGTGCTGTGAGGACCTTGGGACAGGTGAAGGTGAGGCACTGGGGAAGGGCCTCTGCGGGCACTTCCTCTGCGCTCTGCTCCCTGACTGCCATGAAGTGAGCTGCTCCAGCACACCCTTCGTCCTTAGTGCGCCTGCCTTGGAACCAGCTAACTGCGGACTGAGACCCTGGAAACTGGGAGTCAAAATAACCCTCTTAAAGTTGCAGGCACCAGGTATGTTGTACCAAGTAGGGAAATACTACTAATACATCATTCCATTCTCCTCTGAAAGGACAGCTAGTTGGTCTCACTGTTTTGGCAATTATACATACAGCTGGTACAACACCTAGCATCTATGTGCAAGGTTTTATGTAAACATAAATTTTTAGTTCATTTAGGTAAGTTTTAAGAAGTATGATGGCTGGATTTTGGATATGAGCGTAGTGAGTTCCATTTCCAGACTGTCTTTTTTTTGTTTTGTTTTGTCTTGTCTTTTTGAGACAGGGTCTCGCTGTGCAGTCAGGCTGGTCTTGAACTCACAATGATCCTCCTGCCTCACCCTCCTGAGTGCTGGGATTACAGGCATGCGCTACCATGCCCGCCCAGACTATCTTACACAGCGTGCCATTTTCCATTCTCATTAGCAATGGGTGAGAATTTCTGGTGCTCTGAATCTTCACCAGCAGTTATTATTGTCTGTGCTATGGATTTTGTCCATTTAATCAGTGTGTAGTAGTAGCTCAACTAAATGTGCTTTTACCTGATGGCTTATGATGTAGAACATCATTGGCTATGTTTACTTGCAAGCTAGATGTCTGTGGGGATGCATCTATCCTGATCTTTTGATCATTTTAAATAAAGTTTTTTATTTTAAAGTCTTAAGAGATCTTTTGTAGATATTTTTTCCCACTGTGTGGTTTATTCTCTGGCTCTGTTGAAGAAAAATATTTCCCAGGCTACAGGCTTTCCTGTGAAAGTGATGAATCCTAGAACTAGGCCACAAGAAATCATTAAAACTTTGAGATGAGAATTTTAAAAGATGAGTTGATTTGTAAATTTTTGTAAAACTTAAGCTACCTCAATTATTTCTAAGAAGTATAAAAAAGAGAGGGAATATAACTCAGTGCTTGAACACTTCCCAAGCATGCATCAGGACCTACTTTAGATCTCCAGCATGGCAAAAAACAAACAAACAAAAAAAAAAAGGAGGGAAGAAGTGTTTCTACTCCTTTGATCACTGGGTGAGGAGACAGCTACCTGACTCTTAAAATCTTGGAATAATTTTCAGAATGATGAAACTTGACTGAGGTTTTCTGTAATTATTTGTATATTTCCTTCAAAGTTGTTTCTGTAACACTAGGTTACAAAGTCTTGTTGGATTATATAAATTTCTTATAATTAATGTTTGTAGTATAACTCTATTGGTAGGAGCATCAAACATTTGAACACATCTATTATCTATAGAGAACTAACGACATTTTTTGGGGGGGAACAAAGGATTACCATAAAAATCTATAATCATGTCAGTTTTCAATGCCTATGTTTCACCAAGATGCATATTTTTCTTTACAGAGATAAAAAGAAATGCCTGCTATCTCCAGCAATTACTGATCTAGCAAGGCTAGATGGTGCACGCCTGTAATCCCAGCACTTGGGTGGCTGAGGCAGGAGGATTGTTAGTTGGAGACCAGCCTGGGCTACAAAGTGAGCTCAAGGCCAGCCTGAACTGCATAGTGAGACCCTGTCTCAAAAAGACAAGAAAAAAATCCTTCGGTTCATGAGCATCACGTGATGAGTGGGTGTTCACACTATTTGCATGAGATGTGCCTCCTTCAAACCTTGTTACAACATCGGCACATCACCCCTCTGACATAAAAAAAAAAGACATAAAAAAAAAAGAAACTACTGATCTACCTATAGGATGAGATTCAGTATGTCATACTACATTTAGCTATTTTAAAATTAGATTCATTTCTTATCATATGAATATCTTGAATTAATCTACATGTACTCTTTAATTATCAGATATTAATTTAGACTATTTTAAGCCCCTTGGACTTCAATAGCAAATAATTTCCTGCAAATTTGCATTAATCATTTCCCCCTAAAGAACCAGGGCTAGAAAACTGCCAAAATGATTGACTAAAAAGTAGAAATTTCTTTGATTTTTTTTTTTTGGTCTTTTTGAGGCAGGGTCTCCCTGTGCAGTTCAGGCTAGTCTTGAGTTCACTTTGTAGCCCAGGCTGGCCTCGAACTTGCAACAATCCTTCTGCCTCAGCCTCCCAAGTGCTAGGTTTACAGGTGTGCACCACTACACCTGGCTAAGAGTAGAAATTTTTTAGATCACTCTTAAAAATACTGTAGCATTACAGGAAAGTTTCATTGTAATTAAGCATGAACTGAATCATGATCTCCACCCAGGATAAAAACCTACCCAATAAAGTAGTCCTTAATTGTTTAGTTGTACCTGTGTAGAGCCAGATTCTGCCTCACATGATTTTCTAAAACTACTAACATATACCTGAACAATCTCTGAGTGTTTTTGGACTTCACATGCATGGAGGAAACTAGTGTTTCCGTTTCCTTTGACTAATGTTCCAATGAAGAAAATACGGCTGGACTGGTGCCGTGCTGCCATGGGAAACGGGGGGTTAAAAATGTGTACCTTTACAGCCGGAGGTGTACACAGAGACTGTAGATGCTTGCATAGCTTTTCTTTCTCGTCCAATTTTAAATATTCTAATAGAGTGTTCTATCTATGGCAAGAAAAATATTTTTAATTTATATATTTTCTTTCTTTTTTGCTTAGCTATTCCATACCTAGTTAATGCTTTTCATTTCTCCTCGTAAATCAACCTTTCCAGCTCATTAATCATATACCGGCTCTTTAAAAATTTTACCATGCGCACCCCTTTCGCCAATAACTTAGAAACCTGATTTTACCCTGCACTAAATTTATTATACACTCTTAAGGAGGCTGAAAATATAAATTGCTTTTTGCGAGAATGGTGTTTTAACATTAAAAAGTCTCTAAAAGCAGTCTTATCTAGAGCTGTGTTGATCCTGCTATGTATCAAAGGACAACTTAAAACCAGAAAAGATATGAATAAGCCTTTTAAATTACTTTGCACTTCTAAAATATTGAGTTACATTTGACTAGATAGCGGAAATAAAATGGAAAGATTTATAACATTTTAAAATCTCAGCCCTATATTATTGTATATTGTCCAGGAAATTTTTCCAAAGGAGAAACATATAATTAAAGAGGTAGTAGAAATTTTTATTAGTGTAAATTAACATAAAATATTTCTGACCATTTTTTCACCTAGAATGTACCAGAGGCAGAATTAGCATACTGTGTTCAATTTTGTATGGATGATCATACTTTCACACAATTGAAGATATGTTTTACAGGGGGCATGAATTATTGAGGGTCAACCACTATTATGCAGATGCTTAACTGATTACATATGTGCACACTTACAAGCAAAACTGAAATGATTGCTTTGAGTGGATATGTTTGCTCTTTTTTTACCCCAACTCTAATTCCTAATTTGTTTTATGCTTTTCTTTTTTTTTTTTTTTAAGACAGGGCCTCACTGTGCAGTTCAGACTGGCCAGGCACTCGCCATGTAACCCAGCTTGGCCTCGAACTCACAGCAATCCTCCTTCCTCGGCCTTCCAAGTGCTGGGATTATAGGTGTGTGCCACCATGCTGGGCTTTGTACTTTGTCCTTTTTCCCCCTCTTTCTGTGCACTGGGCCCCAAGTTCAAAATCTTGGCATAAACTTTGACTCTTCTTCTTTCCATAACCCCACATTTAAACTTTCAAATGTGTCAGAACAATGTCTTCTTGTGTCTGCTATTGATATCTTTTACTCACATTTACTTATATTTTAATTTTCTCCAAATAGAAGAAACTACCTTGTGTGTTTCTTATTTAAAATTTCTATGTATTTTATTTAGAGTTACTTTCATTATGTCTCCTAGTTAGTTTTATACATAAGAGCTATAGATTTCTGTCTTGATTTTTTATTTGATTACTGTACTGTTTCTATATTACTCGTCATTTTTCAGGGTTTTTTGAGGGGGTCTGTATATATAATCACATAATCTTCAAAGAGTTGCCATTTTACGTCATTCTTTTGTACTTATTTTCTTTTTTCCTGTTACCAAAGTACATTGGCTAATATTGCATCTAAGATATTAAATCATATCAAACAATAGGGGCAATAAAAGATATCCCTTTTTTTTGGTGCTGGCTATTGGATTCAGAACCTTGTGTTTGCCAGGCAAGCGCTATACACTGAGCTATATCCCTGACCCCAATATCCTTCTTCTTTTTTTTTTTTTTTTTTTGGTTTTTTGAGACATGATCTCACTGTTCCATTCGGGTTGGCTGTGATCTTACTTTGTAGCCCAGGACAGTCTAGAACTCAAACTCACAGCAATCCTGAGTGCTGGGCTTACAGGCATGCACTGCCACACCTAGCCTTATTCTTGATTTAAGTATGAATGTGTTGTATGTTTCCACAAAGCATGGTACTGAAAATATGGTACTGAGTTTAGGGCGTTTATTATTTTTTTTAATTTATTTTTTGTCTTTTTGAAGCAGGGTCTTGCTATGCAGTTTAGGCCGGCCTTGAGCTCACTTTGTAGCCCAGGCTGGTCTTGAACTCACAACAATCCTCCTACCTCAGCCTCCCGAGTGCTGGGATTATAGGTGTATGCCACCATGCCTGGCCTAAATTTTCATTTCTTTCTTTTTTTTTTTGGTACCAGGGCTCGAACTCAGGACCTTGCCCTTGCCAGGCAGATGCTTGTACTGCTGAGTTATATCCCCAGCCCATGAGGTTGGGGCTTTTAATTTGCACTTTCTCACTGGAGTTTTGTTCTCCCTTTCTTCACAATCTCTAAATCATTTTGGTTCAGTGTAGAGATTATTTTGCTTTGTGATCCAAACTAAGGGTTTCTTTAAACCTTTTAGACTCATTGATAGCTAGGCTGTTTTGATATGGTCTCTGTTCTCTTTTCACATATTAATGAATGCTATGTTTTCTTTGTTCACATGAGTGTGTATTTCTCTTGTTTTCATGGTTGTCTTTATAACTGTGTATAACACATATAATCCTCCATTTTAATGTGATACAATGTTCTAATATGAGCAATGAAAGTATCATCCTCTCTGTACCACTACCTGACTTTACTGAGTAATCGAGGTCCTTAGCACTTACCTTGGTCCAGTTGCATAGTTGTATAGTGATGTCCTTTGACTCCCAGCAATTGTGCGCAAAGAGCGAGCTTCCTCCACTCCCCACTCCTTTCCATCTGTCTCCCAATTTGTGTTGTATTATTTGCACATATAATGTATGTACATTATATTTTATACTATCATTCAACATCCAATGATGAATTATGAGTTCTATAGTTACTGATAGGAACATTCAACACACTCCTTCTAAAAAATGTCTCCCCTGTCCTCTCTAAAGAATGTCGTTTGTCCTCAGGGAATTTTGTCCACTGTCACAGCAATGATTTCCTTTGAATTTCAAATTTCTAAAACTAATTATCTGTAGTTTTAAATTTAAATAGTTTTAGTTTTAAAACTATCTGTAACTATTTATATACCAGAACAAAAGTATTCCTGGACATACATACTTGGGTTAGTTCTTTCTTTCTTTCTTTCTTTCTTTTTCTCTTTTCAAGACAGGGTCTCACTATGCAGTTCAGGCTGGCCTTAAACTCACTTTGTCTCACAGGCTGGTCCCAAACTCGCAATGATCCTCCTGCCTTCGGCCTCCTGAGTGGTGGGATTACAGGTGTGTGCCACCACGCCTGGCTCTGGGTTAATCCTTTCCTGTGAGTCTCTCCAATGTCCTCTGGCCAGAAAATATTGAACTGGAAACACACTCATTCAGCCGGACTCTTAAAAGTAACTTGATGTTTGTAAATAGCTATATAAACAACTCCTTTTTTTTTGTTCTTGTAAGTTGACTAGCACATATGGGGAAATTTTTGCTTTACTTTTCACTGGACCACAGAGATAATATTTTTGAGAAAATGTTTTAACTTTTAGGGGGATAGTTAGCTCCATATTTCAAAACATTGTTTAATTTATTTTTTAATGTTTGAGTTTTGTTCCTCATTGGAGCTTCTTGGGGGACGTCTTCTTGGGGAGATCTCCTTCTGCAGATGTTACTTTTCCACGTGGCTCATTTTCCTCATTTCTCTCACCAACGTCCTCGGCACTTTGCAGCACTCCCTTCTTCCAGTCTTATCATCACGTGTGGAGTTCCTGCCTCCAACACGTTTGCTGAGTTCTGCCAGTGTACGTTTCATCTGATGCTGTGTCACTATCTTTTCTGTCATGATGCTTTTTAGTTTTCTTCCATAGAAGGAAGATGCATCACCAACTGTTTTAAATATGGGGCAAGATATTTGGTGACAATATTTGTGGCATTTTTCATCAATTGGTAAATTATTTTTCTTATAGTATCTTTCTTCTGATGCTGTGCTACATGTCAGGTTAATAACCATTACTGAGTAAGTCTGCTTTTCCTGGACTCCAGCCTATGTAGTTTTCTGAATCTAGAGGGCAACGTCCCTATATACTTTGTAACCTAAACCCTTTCTCCCCCACTGCTGTAGGAAGAAAACGATGGCTGCAAATATTCTTTGTTTATAGGTTTCTTCAGCATTGTCTTGGTTACTTTTCTCTCGTTGCTGAGACAAAACACCCAACACCCAAAATGAAGGAAAGAAAGGTTTATTTAGCTTACACTTTGTGGAGGTTTCAGTCCATACTTGGCTAGCTCAGAGCCAGAGTGGCATATGGTAGAGGGCAAACGTTCATGGCAGCAGAACACAGCAAAAACAACCAGCAAAAGGGAGGAATGGCTGCAAGCAGCCTCTTTTTCTCCCTCACCTTGTAAACAGCCTACCCCCACGCAGGGGGCATGTAGCTCTCACACAGTCTCCATGCCCTCCTCTTCCACAGGCTCAGAATGTGTACAAAGCAAGCACCTTGGCTTCCTGCTGAGTTTATTCAGCCAAGCCTCTAGACTCCCCAACTTGACACAATGTATAAACCATAATAATCCACCTCTTGTCAACTTGGCAACCTGATACATTTCTTTAAACCAGTTTCCAGATACAAAGACATGCTTATATTAGAACCATAACATTTTGCCCCCATACAAATGAAAACTAAACGCTTCCAACATTTAACGGCACAAAATAAACATTACCACTCCAAAAGGCACCAACAGGGGAATATAGATCACTGGGACCAAAGCAAGTCCAAAATCCAGCAGGGCTAACACTGTGTCTTGTAATTCCACATGTAGCATCTGAAGCAACTTGTGGTACACTGTGAGCTCCAAAGGGCTTACGTGAGTCCACCCCTATGGCACTTCTGGTGGTTAAAGCTCCCTCACTTTCTCTCTTAGGCCTGCTTTGCTCCCTCCTTGCAGCTTTCCTCAGATGATTCATGGTCCTGTCTTTTCTAAACTTCTGAGGTCTCCAGGGCACCTTTTGCTTCACACTCACAGCTTGACACACTGCCCTCTCAGGGGCACACTGCCTGGCCTCTCAGGCCTTCTGAAATCTGGGTGGAAGCCTCTTTAACCTCAGAACTCTTGCATTATCCATGCACCCAAAGCCAGGGCCACATGGATTATGCCAAGGTCTGCTGCCACCTGGAGCAGCAGCCAAACTTTCCTCTCTCGTGGCCATAGGGGTCGAGTGCCCAGATCGCTGGGCACACTGAATCCAATACTGAGGAACAAATTCTCTATGCCACCTTCATTCTGGAACCTGGTGCAGCTGACGCCACCATTATGGAACATGGCACTCTTTGGCTTCCTTCTCAAGGCAATGTCTTTCACCTTTGCAGTTTTGAGGCTGCAAAGGGTGGAGACTTGCTGCTTGTGATGCCCTGAGGCCATCTTTTCCATTCTCTTGTTCCTTCATAGCAATAGAGATCTCCTCAGCCTTTGCAATCCACAACTTTACTGGAGCTTCCTTTCTGGCCAAACTCACAACATTTTAAATCATCCTGCTGGGCTCTTTGCTCTTGATTCTCAATATAAATCTGTCTAAAAGCCCCCAACAATAGCCATGCCACTGCCCCAACATTCGACTGCCTTGAAATTTCTTTTGCCAGATTAATCAGTTCGCTGCCCCCCTTAATCTCAGTCTTAGGCAAAGTCTCCGAACATGAGCAAAATACAGACAAACTTTCTGCCAAGCCATAACATACATCATTTGGAGTCCAACAGCCAATGCAGTCCTTCTTTCCAACAGAAACCTTCCAAACCCGTCCTTACCAGCAGGATATCTATCACCCTTCTGGTCTTCCAAGCTCTGACCAAAATCTTCCATACTGAACAGCCGAAGGTGTTCCAGCACATCTCTTTCAGGAGACATCTCCAAACCTTTCCAAACTCTTCCCACAAGCCATTTCCAAAGGCTCTTGTACCACGTGGTCAGATATAGTCACAGCAACAACCCCACTTCTCCGGTATCAAATTCTCTCTTGGTTACTTTTCTCTCATTGCTGAGACAAAACACCAAGCTCCCAAAATGAAGGAAAGAAAGGTTTATCTAGCTTACACTTTGTGGAGGTTTCAGTCCATATTTGGCTGGCTCAGAGGCAGAATGGCACATGGCAGAGGGTAAATGTTCGTGGCAGCAGAGCACAGCAAAAACAACCAGCAAAAGGGAGGAATGGCTGCAAGCAGCCTCTTTTTTTCCCTTACCTTGTGAACAGGCTACCCCCACCCAGGGGGCGTGTAGCTCTCACACAGTCTCCATGCCCTCCTCTTCCCTACAGGCTCAGGATGTGTACAAAGTAAGCAACTTGGCTTCCTCCTGGATCACTCAGCCAAACCTCTAGACTCCCCAACTTGACACAATGTATCAAACATAACAAGGGTGCTTCCACCTCTGCCTCTTTGGCCCCTAACTAAATATCAAAGGACCTCTGCTGTGTGCCCTATTTTGTTCTTCATGAGGTCCTCCTCACCAGAAATAAGATTTTAGGTATTTTCTAGACTCCATGAATGATTTTTTTTCAACCCTATTTCATCTCTCTTTTTCCTCTCCCATAATTTTGCCTGGTCAAATTCGCTCCTGAAAATAAACTCAGTTTATAGCTTTTATTTATCTTATTGTATTTGTATGATTTCCAAAATAAAAAGAAGAAAAGGGTATGTTTGTCCTGGAAATCACACTAACCAGATACTTAGTAATCACTCGTTAGCAAGGAACTAAGGTTGGTTTGGGTGAGAGCATCTCCTCTTCTCATTACCTCCTGTTCCTGGTTGAAAGTCAAGGCTTGTTGTCTGTGGTTACTCATGTGTCACTGTGCATTTTAAACAAAAGATATAGTAATATATTTCAAAGGAAAGACATGTGAGGACACTCCTCAAAGACAGATTGTGTGTGTGTGTGTGTGTGTGTGTGTGTGTGTGTGTGTGTGTGTCTATAAATTACTTGTGGAAAAAAGAATAAAGATATACCATGTATGGAAACCTGATAACCTAAATAAATGTAAGCATTACAGATCATAAACATGAGATACATTAATAATGTCAACAAGAAGTAAAATGGAGAGGGGTTAGAGGGGGATGGAAAGAGGCGTTGGGGAAGGGGATATTAAAAACCAGGCTCTGTTACGTGCATGTTCCCAGTTCCCACGATGATTGTGAACTATGTGTGCTGCAATGTACAGAAATAATTAAAAAGTGTGTGGAATACTTACATAAAATTCTAATATCTAACATCACATTGTGGCTGTAAATTCTACTCAAATTGTGCAGTCACACATATACCCGAATAACCCCTCACTGTCCAGTAAAGAGATTTTCTGAAGGTAAAGGAAGCCACTGGTAAAACTCCTAGGTGGACGAGTTGCCTTAGTCAGACAAGTGACCAAGTCAGGCTCTTTGGAGAAATGGTCAGAAGTTTCACCTCCAAGTGAACTTGTTGGTTTTATTTTGGCCATAAGCTGAGTTAAATTCAACCTACTTTCACAAACAAGGATACTAGCTCAGAAAAAAATGCATATTTTCTAAAAACATACAAAATAAATGGAAATAAAAACTCATGACATGTGAGTAGTAAAGGATGCATTACCATCTTTATGGTAGAAAACATACTATTTAGGTACTTTTCTGTTTTTTTCTTTCCCTCTCTTAACATTTCTTTTGTTGTTGAAAGGATGATAGTGAATAAAAACCAAGATTGACAGAACTTTAATGTACTGTCTTTATTGTTATTTGTCAGTTAAATTGTACCAAGAGTGCTTTATATGGACAATAGGTGTTTCTTTTCCATTTTTTCTTCCTTTAGCTGATTATTAGAGTTTCTAATTCGTAGTCAGAACATTTAATAACTCTTAATTGTATGAAATTTCAAAGTACTTCATTTTAAAGAGTACCACTGCACTGATGGGGAAGTGAGACTATTTTACCAATGTAAACACATTTTATTTTAGACAGTTCTAAGAATTTTTTTATTAAACAAGTGATTCTTTCTGGAGAATATCAGTTTGCATCATTAGACACAAGATTTTCAAATTTTATATTCAAATATTCATGACATGTAAAATGCAAATGGTAACAGTCTCTTCACTTATAAAAAATAGCATCTTTTTCTCTAATTACTCAGTAAGAGGTAACTCTGTTGCAAGAAGTGGAAGGTTTTTACTTAGATATAAAAATGTACTGGGCCTTCAACTTGAAAAGCGTTAGAGGAATGGAATATGTTTTAAACTCTTGCCCATTTATATTCTCCTTTCACATTGAGCCCGCTCATTTCTTTGGCCTTCGTGTTAAGTGTGACAGTGTATTAGCCAAGCTGTCTCAGTCATTCAAGCATTTTATCAGTTCTACAAGACAGATGCTAAATAGCACAGTCTAAATTGAAGTCTCTGATGACTCTCTAGAGACAAGTTGATAGCAAGAACCACATTTGGGCACTTAAATGTGTGGCCTTTTTCTGTATTTAACTGCAAGAAGAGGGCAGCTTTTAAGTAAACTTTTTGAGCCTTGAACTGTCAAGATTTCTTTTTTATTATTTAATTATTAATCTTATTTTGTTAGGAAAGAGTATCAATCTTTTCTTTATCTCCTCTAGCAGAAAATTCAAAGAAACACTTGCTGCCTATTGTTTTAAACAAAAATAATATGAGGGAAATCATGTGATCTAATCATTCCTTTCAGGACAATTTTAGACTATTGTGATAGTGTTTTGAAATAAAATCTTAGTTCCAAACATATTTCCATATAATAGCAAATTTAAAATGACATAACCTTAATCTACTCAACAATCTTTGGTGCTTCCTTGTGTCATGAAGGAGAAAGTTGTTGCAGAGGTATATTTCAGTCAAGCGGACTCTACATTTATGTCACTGGATCTTAGTCTGAAAGAAATTTGGTATCTCTGAAGAAGTAGCCACTAAGTGGCAGACATGAGAAAAAGAAGCCTGGAAATATCTACTGGGATATGTTTTCCTAAGTACTTCAATTTATTAAGATTATAGCAAGGCCAGCCATGGTGGTATATGCCTACATCTCAGCCACTCAGAAAGCTGAGGCAGGCAGATTACAAGTTCCAGGTCAGACTGGACACTTAGAAAAATCTTGTTCAAAGTAAAAATTAATAAAAGGATTGGGATGTGACTCACTGCTCCCTCGGTTCAATTTATAGTTTCGTTAAAAAGAAGTAAAACAAGTTTGTGTGCACTTTGATGTTCTTTACTCTGAAAGTATCCGATTTCTTTGATAATATCATATGTCCTCAGTATCTGTTGATAACAAATATACATATTAGGTTAGAGAGAAATAAAGGGAATCTTAGAAGACATTCAATAATTTTTTTCTTTTGACTCACAAGGAAGCTGAGGTTAAGAGGTGTCCTGGCATTTGCCGTAATTGCAGACAGCTGGCCCAATCCTTGCAAATGCTATCTTCCTATTTCCTTTCAGAAATAAGACAGTATAACAGAATATCAACCAGAAGAGCTAAGATTAGTACCAAAGTTTTCTCGTTTTAAATGTACATTTCCATTTTACTGTGTAATACTCTTATCTTTCTCATCTATCCTTCTGAAAAACTGCATAGGAAATATTTGTTTCTCTGTAATCACATGACAATGCTAATTTAAGTGTAGCTTATTATAACATATAAAGTATTAACTAGGGCGCTTTTTTTTTGGTACTGGGAATCAAAGTCAGGACCTTGTGCTTGCCAGGCAGGTGCTTATGCTGCTGAACTATATCCCCAACCTGGGGCTTTTATTTCCGCTAATTATATTTAGTCCAGTCTCTGTAAGTTTGTTAGACCAAATGAAATTACTTCATTTAAGTATCACAAAGCACTGGAGTTTCAGCCAAATTTCCTTATTTGTATAAATACATCTCTAATAAGAAAGGTAGGTTTTATTTTGACCAATTTTACAGAGAGGAGAAAATGTATTGATCTCATTGAAATTTTTGGTAATGAACTGTGGTAATAATTGACAGTTATTTAAATGTAAGAAATATACATAAAAGTCAGACTAATTCTGATTTAATCACTACTAACTATGAAGTTTATAAGTACACAAATCTACTGAATGCCAAATAGAATTCTATGATAATGTTTCTAATTAAAATTGTACAGAATTAGGGTTTATAGGGAATTACAATAGATTTCTACTGGAAATCACTGAAAAGTGTAGACTCTTTTTAAAGGGTGACTAATATTGTCTAAGGAAAAGGAACAGTGTTGCCCCCACATCCCAAAGGTTTGTCCCCTGAGTGTGTAGTGTTCTGCCTTTTGCTGGATTGTCACACCCTTATTACTACTGCAGGCTCTGTGTATGGTCTGATCTCTGCTCCATAATGATATCTAACTTGGAGATTATGTGTTTGACTTGCCTTTTTCCAAGCCTAGTGACTTGTCGGTATAGGTAAAATCTATTTTAAGAGGTGAATACTTTATTTGTCTTTTTATTTTTGGATACTGGGAATCAAACTCAGGACCTAGCACTTTCCAGGCAGGCGTTTGTGCCGCTGAGCTATATCCCCAGTGGCAAAATCTATTTTCGAACTAGTTTTCTGACTCTGTTCATGAGAAACACTTTAAATTCTGTGACTACATATTCCTGTAACCAGATTTATGAGTTTTAATACCAAAAAAAATTGTATTGTCCTTCACAAGTTCCTGTGGTACTTTTAGATAAATGTATTAGTTATACATATATATTCTATTTGTAAAACTATTCTGGTTCCATAAGTGGTTAGATAATTTTTGAATTCAGTATTATGAATCACTGATTTCTCTTTCCTCATTTCTAATTGCCATTAATATTGCCCCTTCTGGACAGCTATATCTCGCTAGGAACTCAGATTTTGACTTCGCATAGGGCAGGACAGCTCCTACAGAGCACATCTGTTTTTACATTTATATACACTACTTCTTCTCAAGGCACTGCAGTCCGACGTCCACCCCATCATGCCCTTACTGCTTTTTAATTCTCAGATGGATATCAGTCCTCTTCTTATTTGACCTCCCTGTATTATTAAAAAACAAAAACCCCTCTTCTAGTCACTGATTTCCATACTATCTCATCCTCATTTTCTTGCTACAGTTGTGACTAGCCTTCCTCTATTTAGAATCCACTTATTTTCAGATACCTGGGTAGTGCCGTGGGTTCCTCACCTTTCTCCCAGTGTGTACTCTCCTTTTTGAAAACGCTGCCAATTTTCATAGATTGAACCTAACACTTTACAACATTTAAATTTTACCAATAGCCTAGACCAACAATGGTGAACCTTTTGGAGCTTTCAGTGATACAGACAGCCCGCTGTGACACACATGCCTAGGTTCACCAGTACTGGTCTAGACCCCCCTTCACGTTTCCTAGGTATTGTTCACTTGCCCAGTAGCCAGGTTTGTTTTGCCCACAGACACTGTGAGGCTTATGCAAGGGCATACCTAATCCCACTGAGGTTGAGCTGTGGGTTGGTAGAAACCGTTTTTAGGAGAGGTGAGGTTGGTGTTGAGTTTTGGAGTAATTAGTAAGTAGTTAAAGGAAGAGACAAAGGGGTGTGACATGAAGGGGAAATAAAAACTGCCAGCACCGGGAATCTTGGCGATGAAAGGGACATACTTGTGACTGGTCTTGTCATGGCAGATGCTGGTGCCTGTGCAGGGAGCCTAGAGAGGCTGGGGGTCAGCTTGCACGTGTCGCTGTGGAGTTTGTCAGTAGGAAATCATTTATGGGTCTCAGGCAGATGAGAGATATTTAATTAAACTATTAGAATATTCGTGTATCTGGGCGTGGTGGCACACGCCTGTAATCCCAGCACTTAGGAGGCTGAGGCAGAAGGATCATTGCAAGTTTGAGACCAGCCTGAACTGCACAGCGAGACCTTGTCTCAAAAAGACAAAAAAAAAAAAAAAGAAAAAAGAAGCATATTCATGTAACACGGAGGACTGGGCTAGACAAGGAAAAGCTGGAGGCCAAAAGAACAAAAACGAAAGGAGTTCTGTCCTATAAAAATGCCGGACCCTTTAAATGCTAAATAAATGAAATGGAAAACAAGTACAATAAAGAGATATTTTGATAAACTTAACAAGTACTTAATATGTCTCTATAAAAAGTACATGCCAATTGACACTAATGTAGAAAATACATGAACACACATTCACAAATGTGTGTGTATAGGATTTATATTAAAATGTCCCACATATTAGCCATAATAATCTAATTTTTTTTTGTCTTTTTGAGACAGAGTCTCACTATGTAGTTCAGGCTGATCTTGAACTCACAACAATGCTCCTGCCTCAGCCTCCCAAGTGCTGGGCTCACAGGCTTGTGCCACCACACCGCCTCAATAATCTAATGTAAACAGTTAGCAGATCTATTCTTTTTAATTAGCAAATAATGTATCAAGAGTTCTTGAAATGCACATAATTTTTACCTTATTATCTCAAATTGGTGACTCAGTCTGAACACAATAATATAAATATAGAAAATGTCATGTGTCTGAAATATTTAATGTCATTATAATAGAAAAATATGAAACTAATATAAATTCCAATGTAATTGCAAATAGATATTAGAATGTTGCTTAGACATGAAAAATGAAATTTTAATATCAACAGCAAGAGCAAGTAGAATTACAACTGACTTTTAAAAATTCAGTGAGAATTTTTTCAGTTTACTTAAGACATTCTGCAGTTTGTTATTTACATTATTTAAACAAATATTTTTTTTCTTTTTTCTTTGGTGCTGGGAATTGAACTCAGAAAACTTACACTTGCCAGGCAGGCACTTGTGCCTACTTCTTTTTTTAATCAGGTTTTATTGGTACATTTTCAGTGTACATAGCAATCACACTCACCGTGGAGAATTTGTGCTTGCACCTGATATGACGGGTTTCGTTCCTGTCCCCGCACCTTTGTCAACCCCTCCCCCATCATTCACAAAACTTTGTTTCTGTGTTTTCCTTCTTTTCTCTTTTTTTTACTTTTCCATTCTTTCCTTTTCAACTTTGTAGTCTTAAATTCTAAGCCTCAGCTTGACTCCAGCTCTTGACATTCAACTAGTCATGTGGCCTAGATAATTCTTTCATATTTTGTCTAAGTCTTTGATTTCTTCATAAAATCATTTCATATACTTTTGTTGAAAATAGATACCATGTGGTGGTGCACACCTGTAATCCCAGCACTTGGGAGGCAGAGGAAGGTTGCAAGTTGGAGGCCAGCTTGGGCTACAGAGTGAGCTCAAGGCCAGCCTGAACTGCATAGTGAGACCCTGTCTCAAAAAAAAAAAAAAAAAGAAAGAAAGAAAGTGGATACCAATAATGTTAGTAAAATCCTGAGTGCAATATAAAGGGATTTTGTCATTATTTTTGATGACACTCTAATTTAAGGGCTTTGGGAATGGTTCATTTTGACTCTACCTGCTTCTAACTCCAGTTCATTTTGTTTAGATCTTGACTACTAGTGGAAACAAGATGCAGGGATACTAATTTCCTGGGTTTTTTTAATCTCTCTTTTTAGATCTTAACAAAACAGCCTTCCTAACTGGGTGTGGTGGCACATGCACATACTCCCAGAACTGGGGAGACTGAGGTAGGAGGATCCCCATGAGTTCAAGGCCAGCCTGAACTACATAGTGAGACCCTTTCTCAGAAAACTAAAAACCAAAACAAAACAGAACCTTACTAAAGTAGATGACATGATTTTCTCTGCCACTCACTATTAACAACAGTATCTGATTTTATTGAAAACATATATGTACCTGGCAAAAATGACAAATATTTTCAGAGATTACCATCCTAATGTGCTGCTATATTATCAATATATTGCTCAAGCTTCTTACAATCACTCTCCCTGGTAAAATGAGCTCACTGCTGTTACTATTGAGGTGCCTTATCTCCTATTGTTCTAAAATTTGCTTCTTGTGATAATGTTGTATTATTTTCCCAGAAATTTGGTGACCTTAGGTACTGCAGAATTCCTAATGCATTAAAGTCATCGTAACTGGCAAATGGGGCAGACACTGAACTACAATACTTCTTACTCAGAAGCCTGCCCTGATGGCAACAAATGCACCAGTCCTGGGATTAATGGTCCATTGCCCGAATAACTCAAAAACAGCACAAGCCTTCCCCACCAGCTGCACAATGACAGTGCTTTAATAAATCAAAATTTCAGGTTGAAGCTTACATAAGTTGAAAGTTAATTTCTTTGTATCTTATTGTTTCAGTATTTGAGTGGGTTGACTAAATGGATCAGTTAAAATAACACAATGTAGGTTTCCCACTTGAAATTAAAAAGTCTTTTTTTTAGCTCCAGCTTATGCTAAAGAATAAAAATAATGAAAAGGAAAATTTCAAACGTTGTGATGAAGAATTTCAGAGAGTCTTAAATTCTTTCCACCTTATTATTATTGGTTTTGTGGCCATATGACAGAAACTGTGATCTAAGTCCTAAATCCATTACAGCATATTCAATAAATGTAGGCATATAAAGTACTCTATCATCTGAAGTCACTTCAAACGCATTCAATATCTTGGTTCCCAAGTGCATTAGCTTTTATTAAAAGCATTCTGCTGCAGCATCCGTTCTTCCTAATTGGTTTACAGACTGCTCCCCCCTACTCAGGCAAGTCTTAATTGCATTTTCTTGCAAATCTAGTTTGATTTATGGTTCCTTATTTGCTTTATATTATTTATAATAAATCAGAGTAAAAAATCTTAAAACATGTAATAAAATTTACAGCAGTTCCTTTTTCACAAATACAGAACTTTCCTAAGGATTATTAACAATGTAATAGTATTTTTGCTTATTTTAAAAGTTGTTCAGTCAAGCTATCACCATTTGTATGATTTCCAATAATAATATCTTCATTACCTTTCCAGAGATAATTGTATTTCACTTGTTTTTCTTTCATGAACACATTTTTTAAATTATCTGGAATGAATTAGGTGTAGGCTATAAAAGCGCTGTGCCCTCCTATAAAAGTTAGAAGGGTGCATATGTATTTGGAACAGGAAAAGTGTTGTCTGTGGACACAGCATCAGTGTGAGATTGGGTAATGCCCGCCACTGCTGCACTACAAGGCCTACTTCAGAGAGGTTTTTATTTTTTATTTATTTATTTTTATTTTAAAGAGAAAAAACAAAATTTCAAGACAGGATAATAGGTGGGTAATAATGGTTAACACATTGCATATTGTTATCTTTAAATTACTCAGAGTACAAGATATCAGTATGTAATTGACCAAACAATATTAGCATAAACCTTTCTAAGAAAAGGTCTTAAAAGCAGAATAAAGCACCAGAGAGATAGCACAGTGGTACAGGTGCCTGCCTGGCAAGCACAAGGACCTTAGTTTGATTAATTTTTCATTTATTATCTGCTAACCATTTTTTTCAGGTTTTACTAGAAATCAAATAATTATTTTTGCTAACAAAAATAACAAGCAAAAACCAAAGTGATTTGTAACAAAACCAAAAAACAAGTAATACATTTTAAAAAAAAAGCATAATAAAAGAGTAAAATTGAAAAATAAGTAAAGAACAGAAACATAGTGACAGAGGATAACAGATGCTCCAGAAAAAAATTCTCCTCATTGTTCAGAGATTGCACGATGGTGTGGGTTATTTTGTTTGATCAATGTCACATTCTGGTGGACTGAGCAACTTCACTGAAGATAACAGTATGGAGCAACCATTGTTAATTCCTATCATTTTGTTTTGAGGTCATGTATCTTTTTTTTGTTTTGTTTTGATTTTGTCTTCATTGTTGTTTTGTTAGTTTTTTTAGGGCTTTTTATCTGTATCTGTATCTTATCTGTATCTTTATCTGTTTTTAAATTTATTTTTATCTTTATCTGTATCTTTATCTGTATCAATTTATAAAAAGTCTTCTAGACATTTTAGAAATGTGTTCTTTCAGAACTTTAAACAGTTAGAATGCTGAGTACAGGATCAGAAAGATTAAAATGTATTCAGTTGAGACAAAAGAAAAGAGAAGTTGATTTTGAAACAAATACAAACAGAAGGGGGAAGTAGATAATCTTCAGCAAATTTTAGATCAGTCTCAGAGGGAGGTTGCAAGCAAAAATAATTATTTGACTTTTAGCAAAACCTGAAAAAAATGGTTAGCAGATAATAAATAAACAAATTAAATAACAGTTGTAGTTAAGTTAAATAAGGCATTGGGGCCTACATCTTCACTGTAACAGCAGAGAGCACATGGGAAGCTGGGATCTGGATCCCTCCTAGCAGTAGGGAGATATTTGGTCCCACTGGAGTGGAATTAGAGGATGCCCAGTAGAAAGAATGCCCAGTGGGATGGAAGGCCCTAGTCCGTGGTGTCAGTGTAGAGAATCTGGGGAGAGGGGACAGTAATGAGGCTCTCTTTACCTTTCAAACCCAGGGATGTAGTAGTGAAGGCCTCAGCAATATGGAAACCTCCACTCTCAGTACTGATGAGCGCTCCCTCTTTTGGGGTCAATAGGCTCCAAGTGGAGTATTAAAACTACTCTCCCACCTTGGCAGTAATGAGCTGATGTCCTCTCCCACATCTCTGCCAGAAATGTTGGAATAAACAAGCTGAAGAAGAAGGTTTAAGATCCAGCATTTCCTAAAAATATCAAACATCCAGGTCTCAACAGAAAATCCATAATAACACTGATCATCAGGAAGATTTAAAAGATAATGAAAAAGAGAACTAATAGATGTCAACATTAGGGTGACAGAAATGTTTATGTTTAAAAATGACCTTGAAAGTAGCTATTGCTGAAATTGCTTCACTTAGCAATTATGAACCCCTCAGAACAATGTAGAGAATACACAATCCCAGGATAGAAACAGGTGACAAAGAAGAATCAAGTCGAAATTTGAGAACTGAAAATTACGATAACTGATACTAAACCAGAAAGAATGTTTGGGTTCAATAGAATGGCAAGAGCAGAAGGGAGAAACCACAAATCTTAAGACAGAGTAGTAGAACTTACCCAGTGTGAGCAACAGAGAAAGAAACGCAGTAGTGATAAAGAGTTCAGTTTCATTTGAGACTAGAAGGAGGTCGAGCCTTAAAAAGTAGTCAGATAAATAAGCCCTGAGTATCTTCCAAATGCACAACAGACATGAGCCTACATGTAGACCTGCAAAGGTGAGCAAAGTTCAAATAGTAAAAACACAAAGAAATCCATGCCAAGGTAAAACATAATTAAATTTTTGAGCACTAAAAACAGAAAAAGTCATTGTCATACTAAGAAAAAAATGAAAATATCTATAAATGGAAAGACAATCTGAATGATAGCAAATTTCTCACCAGAAACTCTGGAGAACCAAGGGTAGTGGAACGAATACTGTAACAGCTAAAACATAATCAAGAATGAAGAAGTCGAGCATTCTTCGAGAGCAACCGAGCTTGCAGTGCTGGAGGCTCTCAGAGCGCCTGCCAAGGCTGGTGTTTCCGGAATTACCCCGACGGAGAAGCAACCCTGGGAGCGCTCAGAATGACATCCTTCCATTCACCTTGGAACGACCACCAAAATGCACCAGCATTTGGTCAGTCAGTTGATTGCTGTCGGTAGGCACCGGTCCAAGTGACAGTAGAATCTAACAGCTCTTCATCCAGTTCCAGGGATCGAACTCAGAACCTCATGCTTGCCAGGCAGGTGCTTGTGCCACTGAGCTATATCCCTGGCCCTTCAAAATACAGTTATTTTTCATTATAAATTACTTATGTGAGAGACTTCCGGGAAGATGGCAACCGGGTAGGCAGCAGAGAGAGAACCTCCCAGAGGATTACCACCCAAACAATGAAATATAGCAATATGAAGACAGAAATAAGGACTTCCGGGAAGAAGATGACCAGCCGAGAGAGCAAGTGTGGAGGGAAGAACAGCTTCAGCTCCTGAACCCTACAGAGAACGCGCTACTGGGACAAACTGCACCAAACTGGGCAGTGCTCCGGGATCCCGCTCAGAACCCCACCCCCGCAGCCAGCGCTGCGCGAACTGGAGCAACAGCGACCGGCCGGCGGGATTTCTGAGTCGGGGAAAATCTCCATCCAGGGAAAAACATCTGAACGGCACTCCTGTCTGCACGATCACAGGGTGAGTTAAGTGCGCGCTCTAACCGGTTTTTCCTGAATCGGGAA
>PVLD010020709.1:0-33263 GCA_004027595.1 Dinomys branickii | reverse complement strand
AAAAACGAACTGATCAAAAGGGCCATCATCTGTGTAACCTGAGTAACAAAGATGAAGGTAACATTATGTAGGTCAGCATCCAGAGCTAATTCCCTTCTATGTTCTCTATAATTCTGTATTTCCTCAGTCGTTTTTGTATTACCAGAAGTGAAGATAACTTTATATTATACAGCATCCAGTGCAAATTCCCTACTATCTTATCTATAATTTGGCATTTCCTTTAATGTTTTTGTGTTAACTAATATGAAGATAACTATGTAATACAACATCCAGTTCTAATTCCCTACTATATTCTGTATAACTTTGTATTTTCTGTATTGTTTATGGCTTTTCTGGTTCATATGTTTCCATTCTTTTGTCTTTAAAATAAAATAAAAAAAAAAATTGGAAACCAATGGTAAAAAAAGCCACAAGACCTTAATAAACTCATGGAAATTAAATAGTGCCCTTCTGAAGGACCAACTGTAAAAATTAGACAGTTTCTACAAATAAATTATAACTAGAATACATCATACCAAAACTTATGCGACACAATGAAAGTGGTCCTAAAAGGGAAACTTACAGCAGTGAATAGCCTTATCAGGAAAGTAAAGCAAGCAAATAAACAACTTAATGTTAAACCTCAAACTTCTAGAAAAAGAAGAGTAGGCTAAGCCAAAAGCTTGTACAAGGGAGAAATTATAAAGATCAGAGCAGAAATTAACGTATTGGAGACTAAAAAATAATACAAAGAATGAATGAATCAAACAGTTGATTGTTTGAAAGAGTAAATAAAACTGACAAACCCTTATCCATCTTATTAAAAAAAGGAAAGAAATGACTCAAGTCCACACAATTAGGAATGAAAAGGGTGAAATCACAACGGACTTAGCAGAAATCCAGAAGATCATCTATACCTACTTCAAAACCTTGTATTCTAATAAGATGGAAAATGCAGAAGTGGAAATATTCCTAGATACATATAAATTATCAAAGCTGAATTAAGCAGATATAAAAATCCTAAATAAACCAGTATCAGTCACTGAAATTGAAGATGTAATTAAAAATCTTCCAACAAAGAAAAGCCCAAGCCCTGATGGATACACTGCTGAATTCTACAAGAAGTTTAGAGAAGACTTAACACCATTACTTCTCAGACTCTTTTATGAAAGTGAAAGACAAGCAATACTCCCAAATTAATTCCTGAAAGCAATCATTACCCTAATACCAAAACCAGAGAAGCACCTAACTAAAAAAAAATTACAGGCCATCTCTTTAATGAACATAGGTGCAAAAATCTCAGTAAGATACTGGCAAATAATGCAGCAAATCATCAAGATTATACACTATGACCAAGTGGGATTCATCCCAGTGATGGTTTAACACATGTAAATCAATAAATGTAATACACCATATTAACAGAGCTAAGGACAAAAATCATATGATCATCTCAATGAATGCAGCTAACGCATCTGACAGAGTCCAACACCCATTCATGATAAAAAAAAAAACCTATAGAAAATTGGAATAGTCTTTACCTCAATTTACTAAGAGCCACCTATGACAAACCAAGAGCCAACATCATATTCAGTAGACAAAAATTGAAAGTTTTCATGCTAAAATCAGAAACAAGAAAAGGATTCCACAATCTCCACTCTTATTCAATATAGTCCTGGAAACTTTAGCAAGAGCAATTAGACAAGAGAAAGAAACAAAAGGAATAACAATAGGAAAGAAAGAAGTTATCATTATTTGCAGATGACACGATACTCCACATAGAAGACCCCCAAAAATTGACTAAAACACTGCTAGATCTAAAAAAACAAATTCAGTAGCATACCTGGATGCAAAGTCCACACTTAAAAATCAATACCTTTCCTATACAAGAATAACAAACTCACCAAGAGAGAAATTAGGAAAAAAAAAAAAAGAGAGAGAAATTAGGGAAACAACACCTTTCATAATAGCATCCAAAAAAATGAAATACCTAGGGATTAACCTAACGAAGGATGTAAAATACCCCTACATTGAAAAATACAGTACTCTGAAAAAGGAGATTGAAGCAGTTATCAGAAAATGGAACGATGTCCCTTGCTGTTCTGTAGGAAGAACCAATATAGTGAAAGTAGCCTTACTTCTAAAACTGATACACAGATTTAATAGAATTCCAATCAAAATTCCAGCCTATCTCACAGAATTAGAGAAAACAATCCTAAAATTCATTTGGAACCCGAAGAAACCTAGAATAATAAAGGCAACTCTGGGCCACAAAGGCAAGGCAGGGGCAGTCACAATCCCTGCCCTGAAATCATACTATAAAGCTATGCTGATAAAAACTGTGAGGTACTGGCAGAAAAAAACAGAACTAAAGAAGATGCAAAAACAACTCCATACTCAGCCACCTTATCTTTGACAAAGGTGCCAAACACATTCACTGGAAGACAGACAGCATGTTTAACAAATGGTGCTGGAAAAACTGGCTCTACACACGCTGAAGATTAAAATTGGACCCTGTTATGGCTGATACATTGTGTCAACTTGTGGAGTTTAAAAGGTTAACTATGTGATTCAGCAGGAAGCCAGGGTGCCTACTTTGTATACATCCTGAGCCTGTGGAAGAGTAAGGCATGGAGACTATGTGACAGCTACACGCCCCCTGGGTGGGGGTAGGCTGTTTACAAGGTAAGGGATAGAAAGAGGCTGCTTGCCTGCCCATTGGTCCCTTTTGCTCTGGTTGTTTTTGCTGTGCTCTGCTGCCATGAAGTTTGCCCTCTGTCATGTGCCACTCTGCCTCAGAACCAGCCAAATATGGACTGAAACCTCCACAAACTGTAAGCTAAATAAACCTTTCCTTCCTTCATTTTGGGTGTTGGGTATTTTGTCTCAGCGACGAAAGAAAAGTAACCAAGACAGACCCATATCTCTAACCATCCACTAAATTTGAAAAGGATCAAAGATCTAAATATTAAGACAGAAACATTAAATCTGCTGAAAGACAGAAGAGGTAAAACTCTTAAAGACATTGGTGTAGGAAAAGACTTTATGAATAAAACTCCGATTGCACAGGAACCATCACAAAGAATCAAAAACCTGGACCTGATCTTATTAAAAGGTTTTTGCACAGCAAAAGAAACCACCAACAGAGTGAAGAGCCAACCCACAATGTGGGAAAATATGTTTGCCAGCTGTTCTTCAGACAAAAGATTACTATTAAGAACATATAACGAACTCAAGAAAAATTAGACCACCCAAATTTAAAGACCTGATCCAAAAATGGGCATCTGAGATGAATATACACTTCTACTTCTCAGATAAAGAAATACAAATGGCAAATAAATATATGAAAAGATGTTCTACATCACTGGTCATTCAAGGATGCAAGTTAAAAAAACATTGAGTTTCCATTTCACCCTGGAAAGAACGGCTATTATCAGGAAATCAATCAATAATAAATGCTGGAGGGGCTGTAAGGAAAAAGGAACCCTTCTCCACTGTTGCTGGGAGTGTACCCTGGTGCAACCACTATGGAAATCAGTGCGCAGTTTCCTCAAAAAACTACGATTGGAGGTCCCATTTGAGCCAGCTATTCCCCTTCTGGTTATCATCCCAGAAGAATTAAATATATCGTACTACAGTGATATAGGCGCACTCATGTTTACAGCAGCAGATTGTAATACCTAGGATCTCTGAAACAACCCAATTGCTCAGCAACCAAGGAATGGCTAAAAAAGATGTGGTCTTTTTATATAATGGAGCATTACTCAGTCTTAAAGAAGGATAAACTGGGTATCTTTATAGGTAAACAGACGCAACTGGAGACCATACTTGTAAGTGAAATAAACCACACACACTTGTAAACATCGTATTGTGTACCTAATGTGATAAGCTGAAAGAGTAAATAAAATTCAAAATGTACAATAGATACTGTAAAATGGGAAGAAACTTCGAAAGCAAAGAGAAACTGGGTTGGGGGACTGAAGAAAAGAAGGAAAAGCAAAAGGGGGGAAATATATATATATATATATATATATATATATGTATAAAAGACAGTTAAGATAGTTATACTACTAATGTCTCTTAGTTCCTTAAGAAGATAGGTTTGTGCTAATATTGTTTGGACAGTTAAATGCTGATATATCTTGTAGAAACTAAGGATAACAGTAAGCACTGTATTAACCATTGTTACCCTTTTATCATATTTTTTTGGAGTTTTGATTTTTGTTTTTCTCTTTAAAATAAAAGCTTTTAAAACCAGACTGCCTTTACTTCAAAGAGAGAAGTTAACTGCCTTTTCTCAGCAAATAATCACCCTTGCTAAAAATGAGAAGCCGTGATTTTTCCCTCGGGGCAGCGCTGGGATAAAACGTGCTCCAATTCCTTCCCAAGTTATCATAACAGAAACTGTCCTTGATCTGACGAAGCAGGCTTTGTAGAGCCGGAGGAGTGTACGAAGCAGGGCAGGAAGCGCTCAGAACGGACTCTCCCGTCCAGCCGCCCCGGTCAGGACCTCTGGGTCGCGGGCTGCAGGCGGCTCCCTCCGCGACCCGCTGCCCGCGGCGCCGCCCGGACCCCTGCGTTCCAGCCAACAGACACGCGGACGCGGAAGCGCGCGCCGGGCCCAGCACACCCACAGGGCGGGGGCGGGAGACGCCTGCCGCGCTCCAAGAGGACCACAGGGGACCCAAGGGGACCCAAGACCATGGGGCCTGACCCTACCTGCCCAGCTCCCGCAGAGCGGGAATCATGGAGGCCAGTTCCCGCCCATGCTCGCCCATGCTGACAATGAGCCGAACTCCGCGCCTACGCTGCCGCGAGTTCCTGGCGTCTCCGCAGCTGCCTCCGGCGCGAAGGCTCGCCGCAAGACGGGGCCTCGCGGGGCCCAAAACTCCTCCCGGAAGCGCTCTTCTCGCTCATCGGGCCGCCCGTTGTTTTCTTCTTAGGACCGAGAGGAAGCCGGGAGGCTGGAGGGGGCGGGGTGGTAGTTTTGGTTTTGAGCGGGTAGTTCTGTGCGTGAGCGGTTTGTCTGTCAGCTGATCGCCTGCTGGGATGCTCAGCTTAGCAACATGGATTTGGATAGCAAGGAAGCTTGACTACCAGTCCAGACTACTTCACTTCACAGACATAACAACAAGACAGTTCAGCAAGTAAAGGCCAAGACTAGAGCACAGGTTTCTAAGCCCATGTTTTTATTTTTATTTTTATTTTTGGTCACTTAGGGACGGTCTCGCTATGCAATTGAGGCTGGCATTGAGCTCACTCTGTAGGCCAGGCTAGTCACGAACTCGCGACGATCCTCCTGCCTCAGCCTCCCGAGTGCTGGGCTTACAGGCGTGCACTACCACACCTGGCTGCCCACACATTGTTTTAAAGTATTCCTCATCTATCCCGAGAGATGCAGAGCAAAAAGTGGGATCCTACTTGTCCTTTGCATTTCAGCATTCTTTCCGTCTGGAAGTCACTCTTAGCGTTCATTACAGCCCGAACAATCTTTAACATTTAAAAGTGAATTGGATTTATTTCTCCCATCAAATCTGTAGTCCTGCCGTGTAGGGAAATGTCCCTGATTGTGGTCATCTACAATTTAGGATTTCATTTTTAAAGTAAATAAATCGTTCGGACTTTAGATATTTTGCACCTCCCCCAAATTGTTCATTAGAGAGATAGTGAAATTGGGTCTTTAATCAGGTAAAGCCGTGCGGTGTGTCTACGTGTGTTCTCTGGCCCATGAGGAGAGTTGGGGATACAATATCAAAAAAGCAAAGTGATGGAATGTCGACCAAGTACCGTACATTCCTGCTTCACTCGCCGTCGCTTTTGCTTTGACCTGGAACATCTTCCCCTCACTGTCCCTGTCCCCCCCAGTTTGCTGACATGACATCAGAGAGCACATAGACTAACATGTATATACTCCGGCCCCCATCACTACGGTTTTAATCTGCTTCAAGCGCTTAAAACCAAATGATATATTACATATTATTTTATTTACTCCTTTTAGAAGATAAGGTCCTTTAGAGCAAGGTCTTGTCTGTTTTCTTCACTATTGGATACCCAAGACCTAAGACAGTGTCTGGTATGTAGTTGGTGTTCAGTGAATATTGAATAAAATCATGGAATATTATACTGGAGAAAACATGGGATGGGGAATTTCAGGCCCTGCAAACGTTCTCATTCCATTTGCTTGAAAGTGTAACCTCGCTAAAGTAAATTTCTCTTACTTCAATTTTTTCATCTGTAGAATAGAATTAGTAGTGTCTACCTCACAAGACTATAGCAAAGGTTAAATAAGGGGTGGTGGAGTCATACAGTGGAATATCGCGTCTTAGTTTCAATGAACCATGCTATATATATGGCTGCAAGGATAAATCCTGAAAATATTGAGTGAAAAAAGCAAATGTCAAACACCTTCAAAAGAGGATCGTATCACTTAGGTATAATCTTCAAACTACAAATAATTACTTGTGTGAGTTATGTAGACACATAATGATATTAATAATGCTGGGAATGTTCGGGTGTAGCTCAGTGGTAGAGTGCTCGGCTACTTCGCTACCACATGTGAGGCCATGCATTTGGTTCCCAGCACCACAAATACACACACACACACACACACACACACACACACACACACACAAATATATATACAGATGTATATGCACGTACATGATATGTGTGTACGTATATAGTGGTCGGGCAGGATATATCACAACTACACATACAGTTATGCCTCTGGAAAAGGAAAGAAAGCTTCAGCATAGCCCAGGGGTTTAATTTTAGTAGGATCTGAATGAACCATGACCAATTTAACATTTGTGATATCTGAGTGGGTTTTATATGACTACTGTATTTGTACGGTTAGGATATCTCAAAATGTATTAAAAATGAATATACTTTTAAAGCTTAAATTATAAAGCAAATATGAAAAAATAAGTTAGTAACTAAAGATTAGTGAGGGTTAGCTACTATTTTTAGACCATAATGAGAGGAAAAATTATAAAAATAACAATTTTATATGTTTCGGTTTTTTTGTACCGGGAATTGAACTCAGGACATTGCACTTGCCACGCAGGTGCTTGTACCACTGAGCTACATCCCTGGCCCCTAACAATGTTATCTAGAAGGCAATAGCAAAGTGCCATTGCGGTTCTAAAAAGCAGTTTAAACCCCCCAAACATTAGGAACCATAGAGTTCTGGAAGTCTAATTTAATTCAGAAGTCACTTTTGTGCAAGATACAGTTAGGAACTTCTGTGACAGATACAGAGATGAGGAAGATAGTCAGCTTCCAGTAATGTACAATTTGTGGATAGAGAAGAGGTGTAATCAACACCCAGAAAATTAAAAGACAAGCAAACTATGATGAACGCCACAGAGAGATTTAAACGGCAGGCACCAGGAGAGACCAGAGGAAGAAACTGTATCTACTCCATTGGAAAGAGAAGTGGATCAGGAAGGGATTCAGGAGAAAATGTCACGACATCTGAGATGGGACCTGAAGGATGAGCAAGATTCAAAGAGACAAGTATTCGGGGAGAGGAATATTTTAATTAATGTTTTAATTGGGGGTGTCAGTGTGAGCGATAAGCAGCCGGAAGGAGGAGTGGCACATGCTTGTAATCCCAGCTCTTTGGGAGGCTGAGGGAGGACAGCAAGTGTGAGGCCAAACTGAGGAATTTAACAAGAGCCTGTTTCAAAATAAAGAACTGAGAAGGCAGGGCTGCAGCGTAGAGCCCCCTGGGTGTGGTTCCTGGTGCCGCAAAGGGAAAAAAGGGCTGGGGGTGGGGACGCGGTGACTGGCTCGGTTTGGCTGGTGTTAGGGAGGGTGACAGCATTCTGTCTGAGAAATCTGTGCTTCGGTAAATAATGCAGAGAGGTACTGGAAGATGTTATATTAAAAATTTGAATTTGATAGAAGTTATAGGACAGAAAAAAAGGAAGTAGTAGATCGTTTAGAGAAATATACATCTTTAGCGTTGTATCAGTTAATGAGCAATTAATGTCACAGCAGCCAGCATTCCTGCATGTCCTCATCCAAGTACCCACAGATTTCTGTCCTCTGCCCAACTTTTTGGAAGTCTTTCAGACATTCAGTGTTATTTTTTTTATATCCCGCTCAGCCCTAGACACACCTCTGCTATATGCCGTGTCCTGTTCCCCAGCCCCTGACCGAACTGTTTCTCCTCAGTCACCAATGACTTTCATACAGCTAAATCCAGATGACGTGGATCAGTCCTTTCCTTTCTTGACTTCTTAATAGCATTTGACAGTGTAGAGCGCTGTCCTCTGGAAAGCTTGATTCCTTTTTTTTTTTTTTAATTTTGCCTCCAAGACTATCTCGTTAGCAACTCTTCCCTTGCCGTTTCCTTAACTGGGGGGCACCCCTCAGATTCTAGCTGACCTCAGTTTCTGGCCTCCCGCCTCCTCGCAGGGGTTGGCGCAGACACCACGGCCTCACGCAGGCTGGCCAGCGCGGCCGCTGTCTATGCCTCTAGCCTCATCTTTATGTGCGGGTGACCTTGTTCACTCCCAACAACTCAACTAACTGCGTTTTTTCTTCAGTCCAAATGTGCTGCTTTGGCTCTGATCTCTCTCCAAGCTTAGGGGGCTGGGGATATAGCTCAGTGGAATAAGCACCTGCCTAGCAAGCGTAGGGTCCTGAGTTCAATCCCCAGTACTGCCAAAGAAAAAAAATATAAAAATCTCTCTAAGTTTATATCTCATATTCTTACCCCTGTCCTGATTTTTTTTCTCCTCAAATGTTTTCTGGCACTTTATTTTTTACGCTTTTATTCCAAGAGTTTTCAAACATACACAGAAGTAAACAGACTGTAGGACTCCCTACTGTCTATCACCGGTGGGCAGTTCTCAGCGTGTGGACGGATTTCTTTAGTCTCTCATCACCCCCTCTGACTTCCCCTCTCCGCGGAGGGGTCACTTCAGTGAAAATCCCAGAAATCATACCAATTTATCTGTAAATGTATCAGTTTGTATCTTTAAAAGATAAGGACTCAGTTCTGGCCCCCAAGTAGCAAATCTATCCACTTTCCTCCGCATCCCATTCCTCCTGTTCTGCTTCCAGAACCTCATCACTTTTTTTTTTTTTTCTGCCTGACACGGGGTCTCGCTATGCAGTTCAGGCCTGGCTTTGAGCTCACTTTGTAGCCCGGGCCGGTCTCGAACTTGCAACGATCCTCCTGCCTCAGCCCCCCCCCGAGGGCTGGGATTACAGACGTGCGCCATGATGCCCGGCTCTCATCAGCTCTCGCTTGTGTTACTTCAACAGCATCTAGTTTGCCTGTCTTCCTTCTTTGCGGTCCATTCTGCACACCGGGCTCTCCCAACCGCTTCCCCCACCCGCCTGTGCAAAGCAAACTCTACCACTGAACTCCATCCCCATCTCTGTGTATTTTCTGACAGGTTGCCTTTGAACTCACAGCCTTCCTGACTCAGCCTCCGAACAGCTGGGATTATAGATGTGACCCGCCTGCTCATTCTTCTCATCGCTGCTTTGTCGATATTTTAAAAATATGCGCCTTCATATCTGTGTTTCATTAACCGTATTATTTAATACTACCTTTTAATGTGGATAATATATATCTGCACAAGAGTTCAGTTGTTAATTGGTGCCTGTGTTTTTAGCCTTCCTTTTATCGTTTGGGGTGATGGAGAATGTAGGGAAGGCCGAAGCAGGAAGGGAAGAGGGTGCTAGGGGTGTGTCCGGTGTCCTTGGTATTTCGTAAGCGTGGTATCGCCGATCAAGCAGACAAAGAAGCACCAAGCAATACGGTAATTCCAGTGAGCCATCTGTGTAGAATAGGCCCCAGGAGCGATTAAAGTATTGCCCTAAAAAGACCAGTAGGTGGCACTTCAACCCAGTGGAGACTGCGATGGACTTGGTTTGGTGGCGGGTGCGCAAAGTCCAGGTTGGCTTCTTGCGCAAGTTCAATTTTAAAACGTTGTTTTCCGCCATTTATGGATTATGTCGGTTGGGGTTTTACCCTTTACTGCATGCTATGAAGAATACAGTAAAATATAAATCTTAAATGAGGTAAAAGTACAAAGTTTTACAAATTCCTTTCTAGGGTTGAATGGATTTTAATGGAAACCTCGTTGGTGTGTGTGCGTGCGCGTACACACACACACACACACACACACACACACACACTCAATAATTTCTGTTTTTAACAAGCTCCTATGTGATGCTGATATTGGCTGGAGTTATTTTACACAGCAGATAAGGGAGTTTCTTCAAAACCAAATGTGAAGCTGAGAGTGGTGGCGCATGCCTGTAATCCCAGCACTTGGGAGGCTGAGGCAGGAGGATCCTTGTGAGTTCAAGACCAGCCTGGGCTACAAAGTGAGCTCAAGGCCGGCCTGAACTGCATAGCGAGACCTTGTCTCAAAAAAGACAAAAAATAAGTAAATAAAATAAAACAAAGCCAAATGTGATTATGCCGTTCCCCTTCTTCAATAGCTGGCTTATGTAGTAAATGTTAAACAGAAAAGTTAAAAGAGGGGCACAGGTCTGTTAGTTTTCATTGTGTAAAGCCTCAAACGATGGACAACATAACTATCAGCCAATATTCTGACAATAAAACAAAATAAGTGACCCAAAACTGCCAAACAGCACTAATGCGTTGGTCCTGTTTAGTAGAGAACCCTACAAAAAATCCATTAGAAAACAGACCCCAATTTGGGTATGATGGTGCACACCTGTAATCCCATCACTCTAGGAAGCTGAGTCGGGAGGGTCCGGAATTCAAGCCTGGTTTGGGCAATTCAGCATCTTATCGAGACCCTATCTCAAAAGAAAAATTTTAACGTGGCTACAGGTGCAGCTCAGTGTCCAAGGCCTTGGGTTCAGTCCTCAGGACAATACACACACACACACACACACACACACACACACACACACACATTAGTTCTCAGGGAGTAACTTATAATATTTAACAAACTTAAAAATAAAGCCCTTTCTCCCATCCTTGTGGCAGTTTTGCATGTAATAAAATTCTGTTCTAAAACTGAGACCTCACTGAATTTTGAGACAATTCAGAAATAACAACACAGACCATTTCCCATGCATTAAGGATACTTCTTTCTCGGTAATGAATTAGTCATTTACATTACCAAGTTCTGATAAAAAGACCCCAAGGTTATATAAAATGTACCTCAATAGTAATGATTATTAGCATTATTTTTTCTTCTCACAAAATACCTTCATGTGGGGCCAGAGATATAGCTCAGCGGCACAGCACCTGCCTGGCAGGTGCAAGGTCCTGAGTTCAATTCCTGGTACCAAAAAAAAAACCCCAAACACTTTAATTTGTTAATATCCTCCAAGGAGCTCTGGAAGCAAATGAAACACAAAAAGAAATGTTTCAGAGCTCTCAAACTTGAGCAAGCATCATAATCACCCACAAAAGTCCTTAAAACAGTTTTCTGAAAATCACTCCCAAAGATTCTAATTTAATAAGAAAATTCAAAAATTCCCATTTTTAGAAACAAGCTCCAAGCTGCTGCTGCTGGTTACTGACCACTTTGAGTCAGCACTGGTTTTGTAAAAAATTTTTATTTTAAAATTAAAAAACTGGGGGCTGGGGATATAGCTCAGTGGAATAAGCGCTTGCCCAGCAAGCGCAGGGTCCTGAGTTCAATCCCCAGTACCGCAAAAAAAAAAATAAAAAAATAAAATAAAATTAAAAAACTGACAAAACAACAATGAAGACACAATCAAAACAACACAAAAACAACAAAAATGATACCTGACCTCTGAACAAAATGACAGAAATTTACAATGGTTCCTACCTTACATACTGTTCTCTTCAACAAAGTTGCTCAGTCCACTAGACATAAGAATATAAGATTGACCAAACAATCAAAGACAGTAACAAGTAAACAAAAATAAATAATATAAATAATTTAAAAATAAAAAATATATCAGAAATGATGCAGAGCTTCCCCATACAAGATGGTAGGAGTTCAACAATGCTTCTTATACTGCATATTGTTGTTTTCAGATCAGTCATTCTGATTACCAAATTCAAGCGTGCAAAACTGGTCAAGGAAAAGGAAAATGTTAAGCATTGACTGTTCCTCTCAATAAACGGCAGACATCAGCAGTACACCTGTTCCAGATATCCTTATATATCTATAAATTTTGTTTTTCGTTTTAGAACACCCAAAATAAGAAAAGTAAATACATAGACAAAACAGCATAGAGACCAATAAAAATGAGACAGAATTTCAAAACACGGTGATGGGATATTAACAAGGGTTGTTATCCTACACAATGGCATCTTCAAAGTGGTTGCACATATAACCAGATACAGGCATGCAAGACTGATCAATTACACGTGAACAGTTCCTTTCAATAGATCTACAGGTATTAGTAGTACAGTCACCCTAGCTATCCTGTGTAAATATACACATATTTTCCCTCTTCTTTCTTTTTCCTCTGCCCTCCTTCAACCCAGTTGCTCCTTCCTATTTGAGCAGTTTCTTTTCCTTTTCACAATATCTATTGTACTTTTCAGATTTTATTTACTCTTTTAGGTTCTTATAGTAGGGAGGAAATATGTTTACACATGTGAGTCTGATTTATTTCACTAATGAGTATGGTCTCTAGTTGCACCCACTTACCTATAAAAGCCTCTCCTTTATCTTTCTTTATAGCTGAGTAACACTCCATTGTATAGAAATAGTACATCTTTTTTATCCATTCCTCAATTGATAGATATTTGGGTTGTTTCCAAGATTTAGCTATTACAAATAGCGCTTCTATAAATATGTGGAGTCAGCATTGTTTTAGAGTAGAGGCTCGTAACCTTCTAGATATTGAAATAATGTGGGTGGGAAACTCTTTACAAAGCGTGTTGGCAGAGATTCTGCTTTGATTGGTTTGGGTTAGGGTACTTATATTATTTATATGCATTTCCCTTCTTCCCTGAAAGTTCAAGTATCTTCTCACAGGTCTGTGGATCCTTTTGCATTTTTTTTCCATAAAAATTACCTGTTTAGAACTTAACAGTTTTAATACGGTGGTGTCTTTTTAAATAACATTTTAATATGTTGTGGATGTTAACCCTCTCTGATTCGTAGTCTGAGAATATTTATTCTTGGTCAAGGGCTTCTTGTCATAAAGGTATTTTAATTTTTATTATATGACGACTTTGTTATGCCATTGTGTCTCTTTCCCTTTATGGCTTCTGGGTTTTGAGTTTTGCTTGGGAAGAGTAACCACAGGGTTAAAAGTGTTCTCTGTACTTTTTACTAAGATTTTGCATGTCAGTTTTCTAGCATTAGTTTTCTTATTTATCTACATATCACCGTTGAATAAACAAAATTGTCTCCCAAATGCGTGGTGCAGTAGTTGGGATTGAAGTCCCTTCCACCAAGCTTAAGAATGAAGAGGCTTGGGACTGGCAGTGTAGCCCAGTGGTAGAGTGCTTGCCTAACATAGGAGAGGCTCCGAGCTAAACCCCCAGTACCGAAAGAAAGTGGGGGGTGGGTAAAGGGACATATATAATACATACAAACTTTGGGATCTGTCTACTTCATCATGAGTATTCAGGAGCACTCCCCAGGGTGTGGTAGTGTGTTCATTGTATGTCCAACTTCTGTATTTTAGAGTGTTTGTTCACTTTGCTTTTCATACTGGCCCTAATCTTGGCCACTTCGGGTGAGAGCAGCGCTGGAGATGCCGATAGTACCTCCTCGAGGTTGGGAAGGTTCCTGTTCTCCCTGTCTGTTTGCAGCTCCTTGGCCCGCAGGTCAGCACCATCTGGGGAGAAAGGTGCTGGCTAGCTAGCTGTCTAAATCTCTTCCTGGTGTCTCTCCCTGATCAATGTTTTGGAGCCTGCCTCCCCTAATTTTTAATCCGTTAACTGTGAGTTTGCACGCACACCAGCTGCTGCCTGCCTCTGTATGACCTGGCAGGCTTTTCCTTCTCTCCTCCCTTCCTTCCTTCCTATATTTCTGTCTTTTGCGTGGGGGAATTTACCCCAGGGTTTGTAACACTAAGCTTCTACTGTAGCACCGAGCCACACACCCAGCTCTCAAGTTTATTTGATAAAACCCGTCTGCACCCTTTTCTCAACACTTTTCATTTGTTGGTAGAAATTTTTTGTTTTCTGAGGATATTTTTAACTTTTGTCACACTGTAGCCAACTAAGCTGATGGGCCAGCTATATTTTTAACTTTTAAAAACTACCTCCTTATCGTTTCCTGGAATTTTAAGTGGTAGATATGGTGTCGGTGTGCGCCTGATTGGCTATTTTGATCCAATCTCTATTAAATAGTGAATAAGAGAGAAAGCCAGAGACAGAGCCAGAGAGACAGACACAGAGATTGTATTTTTTACGCCTTATTTCTCAGCTTATATTTTCTCCTCTGAATTATTTTTTAAAAAGAAAAGAGAACAACTGACAAAAAGCCAAAGTTGGGCTGAATTTGAATTTTAGCCTTTATATATATATATTTTTCCCCCCATCTACTTTCTTTATTCTAGAAAAGACCAATAAACTGAATACGTTTACATCATATATTCTGGTGTTAAAGTACACTTAGTTTTCCTGAAATGGGAAGTAAAATTTCTGCCCACAAGTAGCAGCCAGTTTTAGGGCTAGGACCCAAGTTGGGTGGTAGTTGAATGTTGTGGTTATAAGCATTTTACAAATGATCAAGCTCTGAGGAACCAACACCAGCCACATCCACAGACTCTCTTACACTGTGCAGTGCCTACTTCCTTCCTTTAGATCGAGAGATACAGTTTTACAAGGCCATTATTATTGTGGCTAATAACACTAATTGGGGTTGAATTTGAGTTGGTATTCTGGTTCCATTATTTACTGTCTTAGTTATATAATTTTTTTTTTTTTTTTTTTTTTTTGGTCTTTTTGAGAGACAGGGTCTCGCTACACAGTTCAGGCTGGCCTTGAGCTCATTTTGCAGCCCAGGCTGGCCTTGAACTCACAATGATCTTCCTGTCTCAGCCTCCCGAGTGCTGGGATTACAGGCGTGCGCCACCACACCTGGCTATTACATAATGCTTCTGAAAATGTATTTTTGTTCTTGTGAGTATTAAGTGAAATAAAGTAAACTTTTGGGTAAGAGAGTTTGCTCATAAAAGATATAAAATAAGTATTAGCAATAATGGTAATGACCACAAGAGTCCTTCTCTTTAAGGTAACCATGCCAATGTCAGTGAGCCAGAGAAAATAAGTTAATAATTCAGATGGACTTGGGGCAAGTATGGAACCAGCAAAAATTGTCTTATGCAAAAGACAGTGTTATTTAGTTGCCTTTGGTTTTTATTGCTTTAGTCTTTATTTCGATCAGCTATGAGAAAAATATTTAACATTGTATAATTCAGTTTTCTCACCTACCAGATAATTTCATAGGGACCTTCCTGGATATTCCGTGAGAAAACACTGTCAAGTGCATGGGCAGTACCTGAGGCCCAGGAGGAGCTCAGTAACACCTAGCTACTGTTGTTATTAATATTTACACAAGCCATAGAAGATCCAGGAAATCATCCATTTCAGTTTTAGTTGGTAACGTTAATTCTTTAAACCAATAGTTGGAACACATGACTGGACCTAAATGATGTGTTAAATATTTATAATTGGGAGTAATCTAGAAAAACTGGAACGTATAATTCTTGCTTTTGTCTTTTTGAGACAGGGTCTCATTATGTAGTTCAGGTTGGCCTTGAGCTCATTTTATAGCTCAGGCTGGTGTTGAACTTGCAGTGATCCTCCTGCCTCAGCCTCCCGAGTGCTGGGATAACAGGCGTGCACCGCCATGTAATTCTTATAACTACAGTGCATACTTGCACCCACCAAACACAGCAACTCTTTGTGCGTTTTTCCTACCTGAAGCCTTTACTTAAATGTTTTCAAATGATTGCTCTTTGAATTATCAGTGGAGCATTTTTATCAAATAATATCTCATAAGATACCCTTGTGTGAAAGTAATATGACATCAGCTGGGCTAAAGTCACAGAATGAAATCTATGGCTCCTGGAAACAGTTGCAGAACCTTGTTTCTCATTGGTGGTAATACAGTCAGTTGAGTGGATAACAATTTTCTTCATAACAGTTGTGCATTTTTATTGAGACACTATTTTATTTTATTTTATTTTTTAAATTTAGTGTTTGTATTTTATTTTTTTAATTTTTTTAATTTTTATTTTTTTGCGGTACTGGGGATCAAACTCAGGACCCTGCGCTTGCTAGGCAAGTGCTTATTCCACTGGGCTATATCCCCAGCCCATTGATACACTATTTTAGATTTGATAGATATTTTTGGGAAACACTTCAGTTTTGTCATCAGTACATTGCAGATCAGATCTGGGGGTTACTAAGACAGATGGTTGCTTCAGACGGTTGATACTGAGTATTTCGGCTTCTTCTTCAGAAGGTAACTTTTATTTTGCCTTTCTGCCAGATCAGGTTATACCATATTTTGAGTCCAAATTTCCTCATGAACTTGCTCATCAACAGATCATAAGTGTGCTTGAAATTGTTTTTCTCTCCAACTCTGCTGGGGAATAATCTATACAAAAGAAATGTCATTTATTTAAAGAGCCCAGCTGTATACATCTGTGATACCATCACCGTAACCAAGAAAGGGAACGTTCACATTCTCCCCAGAGGTTTGTACCTTTGTCATCCGTCCTTTCCTCCAGCCCTGGTTCCAGGAAATTATTGATTTCCTTTTTGTCATCCTAGGTTAGGTTTCATATAAATGGAATCAGATTGCAGTATATGTATTTTGTCTCTGGCTTCTTCGGTTCCGACATAATGGTTCTGAGACTTATCCATGTTGAGGCCAGTGTGGGTCCTTCTTAGTGGTATTTCCTCGTATAAATGCAGCACAGTTTGTTTCTTCACTCCTCTGATGGACAGAGTTCCTTCCAGATTGGGGCTAAAGTGAAAAGACGCTGTTATGAACATTTGTGTAGAAGTCTTTGTGTGAGCACGTTTTAAGTTCTCGAATATTATACATGCATTGGGGGCGGGATACTGTGAACCGAACTGGGGATTTAGACTAAGCTGCATCCCAGCCATTTGTATTTTGACACAGGATCGTGCTAAATTGCCCAGGCTGGCTTCAAATTTGCCTCAAGTACCTGGTATTACAGGTGTGCACCTCCACAATATTTAATTTTTTAAGAAATATTTTGTTTTAGCCGGGCGTCGTGGTGCACGCCTGTAATTCCAGCACTCAGGAGGCTGAGGCAAGAAGATCGCCATGAGTTCCAGGCCAGCCTGGGCTACAAAGTGAGCTCAAGGCCAGCCTGAACTGCATAGCAAGACCCTGTCTCAAAGAGAAAAAAAAAAAAAGAAAAAAAAAAGAGAAAAGAAAAGAAAAAAAGAAATACTGTTTTGACTTTGTAACCAGTCACAGACTTGACTTCTCCTGTGTCTCTGGGCTCAGATATAAATTACTAAGTGTGTAGGTTTCTGCAAGTGGAAAGTGGAGCGAAACCCTTATCTTTCCTCTCTGGTCCACCTGCTTTTATATTTATTTTCTCATCCAATTCTTTTCCATTCTTAATTTCAAATTTCTCCTTTTATTCCTGCAGGCCTCCTGCTACCATTCCGGGGGTGCCTGGATGCCCATTCTGTATAAAGTACTGTGCTAAGTGCTGAGGGGGCTCTCAGCGGTCCGAGTGAAAAGGCGGCAAAACAGGGCCCGGTCTGTGCCCCAGATGGAGCTGGGGGCCTCCGCGCGGGATCATGCTCCAGGCAGTTTGTGAGCTCTTGGAGCTGTGTGCCACTCAGGTCTGCAGACTCACAGAACAAATGGCCCACCTTTGTTTGAGCGTAGGCTTTAGTTATTTATTTGTTTTAAGCAGGTGTGACTGTTAAAACAAGAGGAAGTATGTGCAATCTCAAACGGTGTGCGGGTAGGAGAGAAACCTTTTATTCCTTCTTCCCTTTTCACCCGTGATTTTCAAAGTGTGGTACCCCGACACTCCTGAGAACATACTACAAGTGCAAACTGTCGCATCTCACTCCAGACCTCCTGAATCTGACGCTCCGGAGGTGGCATCTCCTTTAACAAGCCCTCCAGGCGATTCCAACCCACACCAAAATTTGAAGACCAAGGGTGTAGATGATCACCTTAAAGCTTGGTGAACTGTGGACGGCACAGATAACGTTGCCATAGCACCCATCCATCTCTCCTCTACGCCTCTGCTCCCAGCACCTGCAGCTCGGCTGGAAAGCAGGCTCTGGGCTCGGAGTCTTCCAGGAGCCGCGGCCAAAACCCGGAAAGTGGATTCCGAGTTTGCGGCCGGGGTGCAGCCCGGGCATGCGCAGTGGGGCGAGCGCGGCGGCTGGGCGAGCGCGGAGAGGTGGCTGCAGAGTCGGCGACCGGTGCCTGGATCCGCGTCCGGAGCCACAGGACCGCCGCAGCAGGTACCGGGCGAGCAGATGCGAGAGTGGAGCCCGAAGGGAAGGCCGGAGGGACGGAGGATCGCACAGCTTTACTGTGGGGTGCAGGCGGCTGGGGACAGCGTCCAGTCCCCAGCGGGGCGTCCCCGGAGTTCGGCGCGGCCCGGCGCGCTCGTGCATAGGCGGAGCGGCTGCGGCGGCCGCAGGTGTGAGATCTTGGGTCGGTTCCGCCTGAGCGGCGTGCGCGGCGATCGCTGCTTTATGATCGCGGCACGAAGCGAGGCATTTTGTGAAGTTACCTGTTTCAACTTTGGTGGCTGCTGGTGAGGCTTTCTGCCCCGGTCTGTTTGGCTTCAATTCTGTGACTTACTTGTCTTTGGCCTTTTGGTGCAGAGAGGAGATCAATAAGACCAGAATGAAATCGCATCCGTGCTTGCTGGGTTCGCTGCCTTTGCTGGAGCCCAGGGACGTCTGGATGCGGCATAGGAAATGTCAAGTTTCAGCAAATTGCAGCGCCAAAAACTTTCCGTGTTTTGGCTGCATTTTCAAATAGACTTTACCGGAAAGTTTTTTGTTTTTTGTTTTTTGTTTTTAATAAATTCACCCTCATCTTTTAACTTTACTGTCCCCCGCTGCCTTTGGTACTTTTAAAAGAGATGTTTTAGATGAGGATCAGGGCCCTGTCCTTTACCCCCTGGTTTACTCTGTCACATTTTGTGGTTTATATGGAGATAATTTACCATGGGGCTGCGGTCACGGATACAGGTGTAAAAAGGCTAAGGTTGTACCGCGCAAATTTCTTGGAGAATCTGTGAACGAACCGTACGCAAAATTTCAGGCCAGGAGGAGCACATTGAGCTTCGTTTAGGTGCCATGGGCCCCCTCCCCCTGGGAATCGGCTCCTCTTACTTTAAATTTTATAGGAAAGTGTTAAATTTGTGAGGGGGAAAGCATACCTAATAATGGTACATTTAGGGAAAAGAACATTCCTAGTTCGGGAAGAGAAACGCATAGAGAGGGAATACCCGCGCCCCCGCCCCCCGCCAGCATGTCTCCATGATGAATGTTTTAATGGCAGAAATAATATACAGTTGGTCCAGTTTGGGGCAGTAGGGACCTGTGAGGTCAGCCAGTTCAATTGCTTCAGTTTACAAATGAGAAAACTGAGCCCAGGGAGGTTAGATGACTTGCTGCAGCTGCCCAAAGCCCTCCTTGGCAGAGCTGGGCCTGGGAACTAGGTTTTCTGATTCAGGGATCTTTTTATTCCACTCCTACCCCCCATACTCATCTCACCGTTTGGGTTAGATCATTGAACTTTTTCTCCTGCTTTCTTATCTTTTGTCGTCTACTTAAAGCAGAAAAGTCACTGTTTCATTTGCTTTGCTTCTTTCAAAGAGGACCTGGTCACTCAAGCCCCACCTGCCAATTTGCTAGTCTTGAAACCAAATCACCCTCCTTCTTGGCTGGAATGCTTGTTTGCTTCCCTCTCTATTTAAGTCCTGCGGGTGCTGCAGAGTTTAACATGCTCAAGCGTGACCTCGTCCTGGACTGCTTCCTTGACCCCTGCGATGAGAAGCTGCTCTCCCGCTGTACAAGTCATGACTGTTGTCTGTGCAGCTGGTGTCCGCTTCGTGAACAGCACCCTCAAGTATATTTTAGCATGTAGTTTCTGACTGGAAAACTGACGGGTTGCACAAATTCTTAAAAGTTAAAGCCCAGGATTTAAACGCTCCCCCCAGTACTAATTACAAAATATGTTCTTGGCCACTTTGTGGGAGGGAAGGGAATAGGGGATGGATAGTTTTGTAAGGGGGTTTGAGTTCTGTAGGAAGAGGGGGGCTCTCTGACAGCTGAAGCAACAGAGCAAGCAAGTCACACCCGCCAAACGGGTGGTTCCGTGAGTCTCATGTAGATCAGTTTGGGGGAATGCTGGAGACGGGTGACAACAGAAATCGAGGATGGTTATCCAGGGCATAGATTAAGCATGCAACTCATAAATGCACAGGGGAAAGCACAGATTTAAAAAGGATTTAGAAGAAGAAGCATTTAGTGAAAGAGTAGATGGAGTGGAGAAAAGAGATGTGGAAATTTACTTAGGCTCAGGCTCTGTGTGGAGTGACGGGTTTATAATATTCCTTATGGAAGCACCTTGAATTGGGAGATTACCTCTTCTTGGTCTCTTACTGTCTCATTTCCCATTCTAGATGATAAGCTTTTGAGAGAAGGTATGTACACTGATCCTTATAGTGTCAGGCACCCTGCTTTACATTGTCACTCAGTGGTTACTGTGTGAAAGAAAGAAATTTTTTTTGTCTTTTGTCTTTTTGAGACAGGGTCTCATGCAGTTCCAGCTGGTCGTGAGCTCACTTTGTAGCCCAGGCTGGCCTCCAACTCGCAATGATCCTCCTGCCTCAGCCTCCCAAGTGCTGGGATTACAGGCATGCACCACCTTGCCCAGCCAAAAGAAGGAATTTTGGCTTGAGGAAGGCAGGCACTTAGGACCAGGACCCTAGAGCAATGCAGACCATCCCCATCTTGTAGAGGTGCCGAGATATGCTTAACTAAGCTGGTTAGTGGCATAGGCAGAGACTCTGCTCAAGTTTCTTCATTGTCGACTCATTAACCTTTACTGTTCAATGTTACTGGTCCCGAGATTAATTTTTTAGTTGGCAGCAGGATGCTCCAGTTCAAAAGGTCCTGTGCATTCAGAGGCCTCAGAGAGCAACGTAAAGGGGAAAATTAGGTGGCTGGTGAGAGAACGTCTCTGTCACTGGAGGAGATGAGATACAAAGAATGACTGGCAAATTCAGACTTGAGTCTACAGGGGCTGGTACACGCATGCAAGCGCAAGTACAAGGGGTGTGGTTGGTGACCTGGGAATCGGCAGCTGGGAGAACTGAGGAGGAGTCTTAGCTTATTCAGCCAAGCACTGAGAGCTTGGCTTATCAGAGGCAGAAGATACACATCGGCCCAAAGTCCTTGGGCGGAGAGTATATTCAGGACATTCTGTGTTATTGCAAGGTGAGCCATGAGTTGCAGAGAGCAGTACTGAAGGGCGATGATTTAACCCAGGAGTGAGGGAGTAGGATGGAAGGAGGGAGCCAGGCGTGGTGGCGCACGCCTGTGATCCCAGCACTTGGGAGGCTGAGGCAGGAGGATCGTTGTGAGTTTGAGATCAGCTTGGGCTACAAAGTGAGCTCAAGGCCAGCCTGAACTGCATAGGGAGACCCTGTCTCAAAAAGACCAAAACCAACCAACCAATACACAAAAAACAAAACAAAACAATAAGAGTGGAAGGAGGGAATTGTGATCCTAGGAAAACAAGACAGAAGGCAGTGCTCTGACCCCCCAAACTCTAGTGTTTTGGAATATTTGTTTATTTGGAGCAGATGTTGTAAGTAGGCGTTTTGCAGATCAGAAGGTAGCTGGGCATGAAGGGAATGGGTTGATTGGCACGTCCTTTGGGTTGACACACCTGGTTGACCACCCTCTTCATTTGCCACAGGAAGTTACATCTGTCCTTACAACAGTGTTAGAGAGATTACAGTTGAGGGAATGGACTGAACGAGAATGACATGGTTAGCAGTAGGGAAGGGAGGATTAGTCTGATTAATGAGAGATTATCTTTTTAAAATCCTGATGTTAGTGTAAGTTGATTAGACAAATGCAGTTGGGCAGTATGTTGAAATTATTGTCTCATATACTGTACTTTATTTATTTAATTTAATTTTTTGTGGTACTGGGGATTGAACTCAGGACCTTGCGCTTGCCAGGCAGGTGCTTATGCTACTGAGCTATATCCCCAGCCCCTCATCTGCTGTACTTTAAAAAGTGTCCAGATGTTAAACTGAGTGTAGTGGTGCACGCCTATAATCCCAGCACTTGGGAGGCTTAGACAGGAGGATCACTGCCAGTTCATGGTCAGCCTGGTTACACAGTGAGTTCAAGGCCAGTTTGAACTGCATAATAAGACCCTGTCTCAAAAAAAAAGTTTTCAGATTTTAAACACTTGTATGAAATGATGATATTATAAGAAGCCAGGCATGGTGGTGCACACCTGTAATCCCAGCTCAAGGGAGGCTGAGGCAGGAGGATCATCATAAGTTTGAGACCAGCCTGGGCTACAGAGTGAGCTCATGGCCAGCCTGAACTGCATAGCAAGACCCTGTCTCAAAAAGACAAAAAAAAAAAAAAAAAAAGAGAGAGAGAGAGAGAAAAGATGATTTTGTAGAACTTTCCCAAGAAGTAAAAAATGGAATACTGTATTTGTAACTAGTTTTATGGAATGTTTTCCATTGATCAGACACTATTAAACATTTTACTAGCAACAAATCATTTCATCTTTATAAACCATCCTAAGAAATGGGTGGTATCATTACCTGCGTCTTCTAGAGGAGAACATTGAAGCTTAGGAGATAACATCTGAGGTCAAATAATTGACGTGTTCGAGCTGAGATTTAACCTTAGGCTTGCCTGACTTTGAGAGCTCAAACAATCAAGTATCTTTATCTGGGTCACTCTAACAGATGCTTAAAGTGACTACAAGTTTTAGCTGGTGAAAGGTCCAACATTCTCTGAGGCAGACTTTAATCCGAGAGACAAAACAACAGTGAAAAACGGCTCTTTAAAAATTCCAGTTAAGTTTTTATCTCCTTTTCTTTTGAAGCATTCCAGCGACAGAGGTAGCAGTCTTTTCTCCAGGAATACCATTAAGCAATTTCTGCTCGGCCCTACGTTCGCTCGGAGTGGAGCTGGGTTAGGTGCAGCGTGGGTTAGTGGTGATCAGTGAGGTGCTTCAGGGGGTGGGAAGCTCACCTTGTGCAGGATCATGGGATTCCTTCCACAGGTTAGTGAGGACATTTTTCCCCCTGAGGTGTTGTGATTCTTTGCTGGAAGCTCCTGGAATATCGGTGAGTTCTGAACCCTGAACTGTGGTCACAACCCCCCAGGGAGGATCCACACCTGAACACATTCGCCAAGAATTTGCAAGATTAGAGAGCTGCAAGTCATTGTGATCTAGTTGCAGGTAGGCAGATACCTCAGGAACAATGTCAGCTCAGAGACAAATAATTCAGAGGTTTGTCTAGCAAGTCTTAGGTTTGCCCACTGGACTGACCCATCAGGTGGGCAATGGGAAAATGTGCTCCCTTCCTTCCTCCTGATGGATGTAATTACGCAGGGAGCCGGCTCTCCTTGAAGTTGCAGAAAGGAATTCAGATGCATGTCCCTTCCCTTCCTCTTTTGTGCTGCCTGAGTTCTTTACCTTGCTGGTTCTGCTTCGTCTTCCCCTGAGTGGTTCTGCGTGTTCCAAGGCCTGCGCTCTGGGTATGCAAGGAAGGACCAGAAGTTTCTGGCCTCTATATTATTTGTTTCAACAGCCAAAATCTCAGTACACTTTCCAGTTCCAAATCAACATTTCATGCTGGGGGCAGATAAAAATCAAGGAGAGGCCTTTGTGCTGCGTACAGGTTTATTAGTTATAAAATAGTTAATTTTTTGTTGTAGTTATTTTGAGAAAGGGTCTTGGTACGTAGTTCAGGCTGGCTTTGAATTCACTGTGATCTTCCTGCCTCAGCCTCCCAAGTGCTGGGATTGCAGGCGTGCACTGCCATGCCTGACTAAAACATACTTAATTTTCTTGCTAGGAACTTTGCTACAATATAAGGTCACATGGGGTGTGAGGCTATGCTGTCTTTGATCGTTTTAGTTCTTTTCAGTACTGCTATGTCTGAAAGCACATATTTGCCATTGTGTGTGTGTATGTGTGTGTGTGTGTGTGTGTGTGCATGTATGTGTGGGTGTATAAACATGTAGCTTGGCTTCTGAAAAACCAAGTTGTGTTTTACTATTTTGGGGGCACAAAAAGCATGAATAGATGATTAGCAGAATTTTTTTTTTACTCTTTAAAACATTTGTTTTACCAGGAAATATTTTCTAGGAGAGCTAGAAATAGTTTTCATAAAGTCCACTTGTGAGCCATGTGTGATGGCACACCCCTATAATCCCAGCCCTCAGGCGGCTGAGACAGGAGGCTCTCAGAATTCCAGGCCAGCCTGGGTTGCATAGTAATTTCAAGACTAGCTTAAACTCCATAGTGAGACCCTGTTGTAAGCAAGCAAAAAAGCAAACAAACAAATCTATTGTGAAGAGGATTTTAAACCTTATAACTGAGTTTTTCTGACTGATTGTTTTGAACAATTCACAATTGTAAAGCTATAAGAATATTTGAATAACTCACATTACACCATCATGCCTCCATCAAAAGGTCCAAGCTGACCACAGATAAGGCATGAGAAACTGTCCTTTTGGTATGAAAGTGGATTATACCTTAGTAAGATGGGGGAAGGCGTATATATGTGCTTCTTCATAATAAAAAGCCAAGGTTTTAGAGTATCATTGATTCAGAATACTGAAGGAAACCAGATTTACTCTATTATTCAGCAACACAATAAAACTGTTAAAAGATCCAGTTTCAGAAAATAACCTTTCTCAATAATAAAAATTGACAAAGACTTACTCAACTTTTTGGAGAATCAAGAAATGAGATTTTAATGGTACTAACAAAATAGAATTTGTGTTAAATTTGAGTTTCAAGACGTTGGCACAATGTAGAAAGATCAGCATGTTAATTATGTCTTGGACCAGGAGCTGCTTGTCGCCCTTGCCCCTGCGAATGTTCCCATGGGGCCCCGTGCAGCCCCTGAAGGAGTCAGCCCACACAGGTCAGGAACGGAAAGGCAAAGCGCATGCGTGGCAGTCAGTGGCGGAAAGCTGAAGTTGGTCGAGCAGTTTTGAGTGCCTTAGATAGAAAATGCAGGATGCATTTATGTGTGCTCCCATCGCTGCTGCTCAGAATCGAATTAAATTTTGAAATAAAAGGAAAGCAAATTGAGAACTGACTCCTTTATGGTGCAGAATCAATATCACGATTAGATTTTTTGTCTCAGTTCACTTTTTGTCATCTTGAATGGCATCTTGTCCGACTGTATTGATCTTCCCCCATTGTTTTTGTCCTTGATGATAAATATGTACTTACTGTACACTGTTCATGGATAAAAGTCAATGCAGATGAGAACTTTGGGGTTTGGGAAGTGAGTCTCTGCTGAGGGTTTTAATACTACTCACCAATAATTTGGTGGAAGGACACCATCCAGTTAATGTTTATAACCTTTGTGAACAAATAAAAAATGCTTCAAAGACTTCTGCACTGTTTCACTGGGGAGAGCTATCTTGGAATTCTGTCCCAGTGAGGGCCCCTTTTCCACCCTCTGCCCCCAGGTACTTTACGATGACACTCTTTGGTCCAGAAAAGGTTTTCAAGAGTTGCCCATTTCTTGCAGCAGTTTAGTGAGGTGCCAGCTGTGAAACATACCTCTCAAAAACCTAGTATTTTTTTTAATAGCAAAACTTGTCATGCAGATGAATTAATTCTGGAAAGAAAACAGAATTTTTCTACTCATTCAATTCTCACCTCTAACTCAAAACAACCAAACCATTTTAACAGCCTCACTATGTCTCACAGCAGTTTGCTCGATCCCTTTTCTTATCCCAAGATAGCTAAGTTAAAGCCAAGATTACCATCAGTGGAAAAAAGATAATACAAAAACCGGTGAACCTTTAATGGTCAATCAAAATGGGCCTTGGAGCAACTGAAAGCTTAGATATCTGAACTCAGCTGGCCTAAGGTCACAGCAGTGGAGGAGAAGTCAAGGTCTGTGATTGTTTCTGAGCGCATGAGAAAGGAGAGCTGCTCTTTGGAGGCACATCTGATGATTGAACAGGACTGCGAATGTGAAAGCAGTGAGTAAAGTGTAAGATAAGGAGGTAAGGTATTTACTGACAGTTATAATTACTTTATGCTTTTCCTTAACAAGTATCCTGGACTTCCAGAATGACTCTCCTGTGTGAAGCTGACCAATTTGAAAGTGGCAGAGACTGTACTCTGTGTCTTCTAATTTCTTTTCTTTTTTGAAAGAGGGTCTCACTAGGTAGTTCAGACTGGCCTTGGGTTCACTTTGTAGCCCAGGCTGGTCTTGAGCTCTCAAAGATCCTCCTGCCTCAGCCTCTCGAATGCTGGGATTACAGGCGTGCACCACCACCCCTGGCTAACGTCTTCTAATTTCAGCATGTCACAAAATGTCAGGCTTAGTTGGGACCATAACATAGCGAAGACAGATGTCGTGTCCCATCTTCGTGAAACTTCAGTCTTGCTCTGGAGCAAGTGATTTCACTGTGAAAGCTGTATTTGACTGTTACAAAACCCTAGATGTGTTTTATGGTGAAGGGTCAACTGTGGAACTCTTTAAGTGATTTCTCTGTTGCCAGAGGTGCCTTTTGTAAATGTCCCTTGAACTCCTTGACAATGATATTTATTAATCTTTATCATGCACACAGCTTGGATGTCTTGTTAGCCAGAGGTTTCTTGCAGGAGACTTTGGTTGGAGGCAGGGCCACAAGGGAGATGCGTTCCCCACACACCAGAGTTCCCAGGCAGGCAGAGGCACCCCTGCCTGTGACACTGAGGGGACACTGGAGTCTGGGGCTTTGACAGGGTGCAGAACAGAGAGCAGTGAAGTCTGTTCAGTAGGTTGGGGAAGGCTTCAAGGTGAAGGTGACCTTGAGAGCTGAGCTTTGGGAGGAAAGCATAAATTCAACTGATAAAGAATAGAAAATGGCACACGCCTGTTAATCCCAGCACTTGGGAGGCTGAGACAGGAGAATCATGAGTTCAATACCCACCCGGGCTATAAAGTGAGCTCAAAGCCACCCTGAACTGCATAGTGAGACCCTGTCTCAAAAAGACCAAAAAAAAAAAACAACATAGAAAGGCTTTCCGTGAAGAAGGGATAGCTTGAAAGAAAGCATGGAGACAGAGAACACTGGCCTTGTTGGGATGTTACAGTTCTTTCCATGTTTTCTAAAACACAAGCATGCGTAAGAATCATCTTGAGAGCTTTTTAAAAAATGCATTACTCAGTCTCCTCAGAGGTTCTGGGGTAAGGCTGGAGAGTTTTCATTTTGACAAGTTTCTACGTGATGCTAAGGCTGGTGGTCAGGGAACCATACCTTGAGAACCACTGGGATAGAGTACAGGGTGTGTGAGATAGATGAACTAAAAAAAAAAAAAAAAAAAAAGGAATATTACTACCTTTGCAAAATTGACATTTCAGGTTTTGTTATTGTTGTTTTAAAATTAGTCCATTTACCAAGTAGTTGCTGCCCTATACACTCTGGGAATTTCTTATTACGCCTTCCCCCCACCTACCAGTTTTCTCAAGAAACTATCCCTTTTCTTGCCTTCCCTTCCATATTTAAAAGTAGTTGCAGTTCAGCCAGCTGGTCATGTCAACTGTGGAATAAATAGCTGAATAGCCAGTATCAGCCAAGTGGACCCAATTCAGTTTGGGAATTGACTCAAATCAGGTATGAATGACTAGTACAGAGGATATCTGGACTTTGTGTGACTAGTATGTTCAAGGGATATGTATTTAAACTTTATTACGCTAGATAGAATATTACACTGCACTGAATATTTCTGAAATAACCTGTAGGCTCTGAGCTAAGAATCAAGACTCAAACAATTACAGAAAGTTCCTTTCTTGCCCTCATGAAACCTACCGTCTTCTGGGAAGGTCCAAGTGCATATATTCATGGCTATGGAACAGGACACCTGGTGCTAAGTTTTGTTCAGATGTATAGAAATCAGATGTGATATGGAAAAGTCACACTCCATTACAATAATTAGGGTAGGCAAGGCAGGGCTGGGGGGAAGGACTTATGCCAGTGGCGGTGAAACGATGGTACGCATGCCATAGCTGGCTGTTTGCTATCATGAAAAGCTTTAAAAGGTTTGCCATCACTGACTATGCTATCCATCTGATGTTTTATGCATCTTTGAAGCCAGCTGAAAGGAGCATAAAGAAAATAATTGGGGGGGGGCATTTGAAGTAGGCATGAAGGCTATGGACAGGTGCTTGTCAGGTAGAGATAGACCAGCTGGGGAATGTATTAGTTTATCTTCTGTTCTCTAACAAGATACCCGAATCTGAGTACTTTATAAAGAAAAGAGGTTATAGAGCTCATAGTTTTGGCAGGTGGAAGTCCTCGCCTGGGCAGCTTCTGGTGGAGGCCCCTCAGGGCTCTGCCACAACATGGCAAGAAGTGGTCATGTGCAAAGGGGTCAAGCATATGGGTGGCCTCACTTTGTAACAACCCACTCTTGGGAGAGCTAGTTCACTCTGAAGACTAAGTGTTAATTCCTTCCGAGGTTAGTTTCCACATGACCTGGTACTTTTGATTAGCCCCGCTCTTAAATGTTCTTCTAGCTCAACGCTGCCACCTTGGAGACTGGACTCCCACCACATATTCTGATGGTGACAGTGAGTCATGGGAAGAGGATTCCAGACAAAAGGACAGCTGAAACTGAGGTTGGAGGGAGGAGAGGAAAGTGCAGGTTTAGCCAGTGCTGAGAACTTTGGTTTGTTTGGGGAAATACAGGGAGGTACCATGGCAAGCATATTAGGACCAAATTGTGGAATGTTTTAGAGGATAAAGTTGTGAGATTTGGACTTTATTCTGTAGATAGTGTTGAGTCATCAGCTTATCCTGTGACTTAGTCACAAGCTTATCTCAGGTTTGCTCTGCTTGCTGGTTCCTTCCACTCCCAAAAAACACAAAAGAGGAAGTGCCCTGTTTCTCTCAGTGCACTGATCTGTGGTTAATACTATCTGGAACAGGCACCCACAAGGCTCATTTCTGGGTCTGATCCTCGTATATGTGTATCAGACACATTACAGGCTTGCAACAGAGGCTTCTAAGTCTTTCCGCAATATGTAAACTATAGGACAACCAGTTGATTTCCAGGATACAAGTCACAGAGATAAATAAAGAAGTCCCTAGGAGTCCCTAGGACTGGTGATCACAGTGCTTGTGCTGGGTGGCTGTGGGAGACATGGCATTTAAAAGCTAGAAATAAAAAAGAAGAAGAAGAAGAAAAAAAGCTAGAACTAGAATATGGGTTCTAAGCAGTTGCTGTCAAGTGATGGAAGATTCCATGGTGAAAGGTAAAGGCAGTGAGTCCTTTCAGAGTTGCTTCAGATATAGATGGAGAGCTGTCTACTGCTATCAAGGAAGAACTTGGCTCTGGGAGCTGAGGGCATGAAGGCTGGAATGGTCCATCTTTTGGGGGGGAGACATTTGTGTCTCACTGGAGGTGTTGGTAATCTGTGTGCATCCCCTAAAGGTATCCTGCCAAGGAGCTACAATGTGTTAGGAAATAGGGTCATTTCGCAAATCAAGAATTGCCACCCCGGTGCAGTTATGTGCTACAGACTGCTAGCGAGGCAGCCTAATGAGTGTGTGGGTCTGGACTGACCGACTCATCTCTTGCCCAGCATGAAACCTGCGAGGGTGTTTGGAGGTGGTGGTCCTCTTTAAGTGCTCAGTTTATCTGTGCCTTGGCTTGTTTTTCTTTTTGCTGTGGATTAAATAAATATGTAAATTGAAAAACACCATGCACGTTTTAGTTAACAATTTTCTCATGCTAAATTTTATCCTCTTGTAAGTTCTTCTGACCATGCTGAGTTTTGGCAGGGTTTTGTCATTTTTCACTTGCACTCCTATTCTTCATGCGGAGTAGCCTTGCAAGTTGTTTGAACAAGAGAAAAAAAATGAATGAATGAGTGGATGAATCCTCACTTACCCTACTCTCGCTCTGCCCCCTGGGCCTGTAACACTGTCTGGGCTTTTGCTCGTAATGACTTAAGATCATGGTGCCTTATTTTCAGACTATAGGAGTTCCCCCTTACCTGTCAGTTTCTTTCTGTGGCTTTAGTTACCGTGGTCAAGTGTAATCCAGAACTATGAGATGGAAAATTTGAGATAGTGAATCGTAAGTTTTTGTCTTGTTCCATTTCTGTTTTGTTTTGTTTGAGACAGGGTCTCGCTTTGTAGTCCAGGGCAGCTTTGAACTGGCTCAGTTATCCCAGGATAGCCCCAAACTCAAGATCCTCAAGATCCTCCTGCCCCAGCCTCCCAAGTGCTGGGATTATAGGTGTGCACCACCATAAGTTTTAAATTACCTGGCATTGTGAGTGTTAACTTGAACACAAATACTGCAATACCTTGATAGCTATTAACTAAGGTGACTACTGAGTGAGTAATAGGTGGATAATGTATACAGCAGGGATATTCTTCACAAAGGGATGACTCAAGTTATGGGACAGGGTTGAGTGGTACAAGGTTTCACTCTGCTACTCAGAACAGCGTCTGGGAAATGGCGGGGGGAGAAGATCAGTCGTAACCTAACGCAGCATCATAAGGCCTGTGTTCTGTCAATTTAGGTCATCTCATCAAACAGACGTTGTACCCCCTCCCTTCATCACAAGGAGGTGAGAGCAGAACCTAAGATTAAACTATACCATGTAACTAACTTATACTATAGTAGCATAGTTTTTCTATTTTATTAGTTCACTAGTTTATTATTAATGATCTCTAATAGTGCCTAGTTTATAAATTAAATTTTTATCATAGGTATGTATCAAATAGAATTAAAATGGTGAATATTTAAATTAAAAATTTTATTATAGTAAAAGACACATTGCCATGAATCCCCCTTAAACTTTGGGCTCTTCCCCCCCAGTCAAAATGACCATGAATGGTAAATATTTTGCAACAATTTAATGAGGCAGCCACAGCGATGCAACTAAAAACACCCAGGAAAGAGGACTTTAGAATTGCTTCCGAAAGTGGTGGACGTTTCAGGATAAGCTGGGCGTGGTGGCGCACGCCTGTAATCCCAGCACTTGGAAGGCTGAGATAGGAGGATCCTCATGAGTTTGAGGCCAACTTGAATTACAAAGCAAGACCCTGTCTCAAAAAAAAAAAAAAAAAAGAATTATGGGATAAATGTGTTCAACCTGAGAAGTATTTTGAGAGGGCTTAATAACACCATGTCTTCTGCCGTAATAAAACAGTCACTGTATTTTTCGAGCATCAGAAAAATATTTTATGTAATGTTTGTATGTAAACATATACACCCTGTATATGTATATACAGAACTATTGGTGGTTTCCAGTGTCTACTGAGAGGACTTAGAACAGATCCTCTGTGATCAGTGAGACTACTCCCAGATCCGTGTTTTGTTAGTAGTAACTCTTGAGAGCTAGTCTAGCCATCCCAAGAGTTAATAGATACTTGAATTCAAAATATTTAGGATTGTTGTTTCATATACATTCTAGGTTAAGTCTAGAATGAATAAAATAATATGTAAAAATGATGCTTTCCCTGTAGATACTGGTTGTAATACTTTTAACTCTAAGACAGGCTGGGACGTATGAATCGAGGTTGTGTTTCTCTTAGTATCTTTTAGTGTTTTATAAGTAAGCAGATTAGAAATGAGAGCCGGATGTGGTGGGACGCACCTGTAGTCACAGCTACTGAGGAAGGCGAAGGCTGGGGGATCACTTAGACCAGGAGTTTGAGGCCCCCCTGGATAAGACAGAACCCCTGTAAAAATAGAAGAAAAAAGACAGTGAGTAGCAGAGTAGCTTAGAGAGATGCTCAAAGTTATGTTTATTAATGATCTAATCTGCATACATATTTGGGTATTTAGATCACTGCTAAATGAAAGGACCAAACAGTACCTATCCTATCTGATATTTTATAGTTTCTCTAATGTTAACAGTTCAGTTAATTCATGAAATATTATTTAACATGGGAACAATTAATTTCTTTCATCTTGTATAAAGTACTTTTGCTTTTTAAAACTAATATATTTCTTGTCAGTATATGTCTAGAATGTGTAGGATGAAAAATGAAATAATCTGAGTTTACAGTTTCGCGCTGTCTCTGTGGTGTGTCTTGTGCTACGGGAGACTAAGCTTTAATTGGATTATATCTTCAAGGTTAGTATTAGATTGCTTATTTGACCTGCACAGTAAGTAAGGGAGAATTGAAAACATTACAATTTTCTAGTAATTCAGAGGAAGTGACTGCATGTTGAAGATGTACAAAACGGAATGTAATACCCATGTTTTATAAGTTAACTTATTATTAAATCTTAGTGGGTTTGTTCCACATCATATTTCACATCTCGGGCATGCTGAAGGGAGGCCATGTGTTACACGTGTCACTCATTTAATCTAAAAAAGGATACTGACATTCATTCAAAGCTTCTTTTATTTGTTTTTGTCTTTTTGAGACAGTGTCTCACTATGCAGTTCAGGCTGGTCTGAAGCTCACTTTGTAGCTTAGGCTGGTCTTCAACTCTCAAAGATCCTCCTGCCTCGGCCTCCTGAGTGTTGGGATTACAGGTGTGTGCCACCATGCCCGGCTCAAAGCTTCTATATGCACAGTTTTTTTCCATCATTATGTTCTCAGGACATTCTAAGAAGTGTATTATGAAATTAAGCAGCAAGAGTTTTCAGGGAAATTAAGATCTCATATTAGTAAGACATTGTCGAAACATTTTTTTTTTTTTTTTTTGGCGGTACTGGGGATCAAACTCAGGACCCTGCGCTTGCTTAGGCAGGCGCTTATTCCACTGAGCTATATCCCCAGCCCCGAAACATTTGTTTTGAATAGGCTTAAATGGTGTTTCATCATTTTTTGGTGCATGTTATACTGCTGTTTTCTTTTTTTTTTAAACTTTTTTTTTTTTTTTTTTTGGCGGTACTGGGGATCGAACTCAGGACCCTGAGCTTGCTAGGCAGGCGCTTATTCCACTGAGTTGTATCCCCAGCCCTGCTGTTTTCTAAATACCAATTTTACGAGATATAATACCATACAATTTATGCACTTCAGCTGTAAAGTCATTATTATATTTTCATCACCTCGGTACTGCTGTGTGCTTTGTTGAAATAGTTTTGGGGCCTTTGTTTTCATTTCTCTT